>JABEEM010002116.1:0-16581 GCA_013363185.1 Fusarium secorum | reverse complement strand
GTGCTTGGGCACGGAGCTTGCGGAGTGATACCACAAGCTAAGGGGGGCCGGTCTCTAGGCCCTACCCAAGTAGCATTCGGGATCTGCAGTCAGCCTGCCAAGACCGATCCGGTTGTTGAGGCTAGACTCTCAGTGGCGTGAGACGCACGAATGAACGTGGAATTGTTTCGCTAAATCCATGGCGTTCAATAACCATAAAATTAAGCCTTTCAGCCTCACAGGGGACGGCATGCTGCTAAGCCATTTGCGACTTACCAACGCTCGTCAAATCCAGCCCTGCCATTAATCGTCTTTGTCTTGGGACCATACCATGCTTCATCCGGCGGCCAGAAACGGGCTGGTGATGCGTGACTTGGAAAGTTCCGCTTGGAGGGTCTCACAGGATACAGATGAGGCTGAAGAGCTGAATGCCCTCACAGGGCAAACTGAATTTGGGCTGCAAGTGGCTGGCTGCAACGATGTTCTGGGTCCTTGGCATCTAACCAAGAGTACAGTACCTCATGCGAACGACGGCCAATTTTGAGTATTTAATACAATGCTATATCCTGAACTCAGCAGATAGATCACCATCAATTTATTAAGACCTACTCAAAAAGGTTCTGCAATGAAAGCCTTTTCACTTTCCATACTCCTCGGTGCTCTTCTCTCCCGGACTGATGCTGCTGAGCAGAAGCACATCGATGATGCCTGTAGTGATGTTTGGGGAGTCATCGGCTGTAGTAGCACTGTTACGTATCCCGACTACCCGAGAGCCATTAATGGTAGAGTAACGCGGCTTGCAACTATTTCCCAACTAACATCCATCATATAGACATCAACGGTAATCAGTTTGATACAGAAATTGTGCCTAAAGAAGTGAATATCTGCAGCGCTGTCGACGAGGCACTTGGCAGTCCCGACTTTGTGAATAACGCCGAAACGTATTGCTCTTGTCTCTCAAATGCCATTTACTGGGGAACCATTTCAAACGCTAAACCCAGCTACGATGGTCAGATCAATGCACACTTAACAGGGCCGTATCTTGACTTGATATCCAAGGATGAAACAGTATGTCAACTTGATCGTGTTCTGTCCGTCATTCTCTGACCATTCAAAGTGTCTTTCCGACAGTGGATACAACATAGTAACAGACAGAGCATCGGTGGTTCGGAACCAGCTTGCAGCTACAAATGGGTGGACTTTCATTCGAGCCCCTGAGGTAAGACAGCCCATTGACACAATTTTGTCATTGTACAGCCACTAACAGAGTTCCAGATTGACGTAGCAACGTACAAGAAGCTCGCCAAAGCAGTCATGTCCTGTTATACCGGAACATGTGACGGACCCAAAGTTCGTCAATTTTTCGCCAGCTACGTTCAAAACTCATACAGCGTCACCGAAAGCGATTTTGTTGGGATGCTCAACAAATGGGTTTCCTTGTTCGATGCTCTCAAGAAGAAGACAACAGATGTTCAGACCTATTCGAAGCAAGTTCAAGCGCGTCTCAAGACTGTTTCCGCCAAAGTCAACTCAGTCAAGGCCAGTGTCTGCAAAAACAACGCCTGTAAGGGAACGACGCCAGCCAATGCGTTCAAGAAGTGTAAGACATATAGCATCAAGGCTTGGAACGTTGACTAACTATTTATAGATGCAAGCACGATCACAACAATCAAGAGTCTGCAAGGTGTTCCTAGTGCTGCAGGGAAGTCGCTTGCAAACATCCCTAAGATGACGCTGATTACAAAGAATGCTGTCAAGTACACCACAACTCCGGCAGATGAGACGTATTATCTGCAGTTGATGAATGAATATCACATCAACTCTTTGAGAGACGTCATCAAGGCCTTCAGGGTGACTCAGTATCTTCCCCAGGCAGCAGAAGACTTGAAGAAGCTCACTGGGACTTTCAACCTCATCAGCAACCATGCAGGCGCCGCAAAGACTGCTGCTACGTCCATCAATCAGATCCTGTCTGTCAATTGGGCTAAGAACTCCGAGCTTTCCAAGACGGCATCTGGCCGCAAAGTCCGTGATGGTCTTATCAATATTCAGAAGAGCTTTAGGAATGATCTGAAAGGCCCCCTTGACAATCTCATCAAGGCCAACAAGGCAGTAGAAGACATCCTCGTTCAGCTACCTCTTCGGAAGAAGAGACTTGAATTTTCTTCTGGTGGTGTCTCTTACAACCGCTGGACCAACGCCCAAATGCCTGTGCCGTGCAAGAAAGAGAAGACATATTCGCGCATCATTGGGGGCATCGAGGGGAGTATGAACTACCAGGAAGTCCAGGCTTGTGAATTTGGTCCGCAAAAGGTCCCATTCATTAAAACTGTCATTCCATATATGAAGTATCGCTTTATTTGATGCCTTGTGGACATTTGATGAAGCATCATTGGATAAGGCCTTATACAAGGTGCATAGACAATTTGCTAAGATAGAGTTTATACTTACGAGAAGAATCTTGAAGCTGTTTGGTAGTAAACTTTGTTGCTCTCTGCCCCTAGTCTCTGCTGGTATGTGAGGGAGAGTACCTACTGACCGAGACATGATCTCGATTCTCCAGCGTCACTCGTCAATTACTGGCTAGTTGCGGCTTAGTCCTAATCTTATCTTTCACCGCTGTCTTTGCTTTTCATCATCTTACATTCTTTTTGACGTCCCGTGATACCCTATTACCCCATGAAAACACCAACCCCGCAAACTGCTCCATGATCCGGGGAGATTCGGGGCGCTAGTCCGGCCCGGCTGCACACCTATTAGCTAACGGTTTCCTCAACAGTCAAAAAAAGTCTGAGTTTAACTCCTGCACTTTGACGCCACTGCATATGGAAATTAATGCGGTAGTAGTCATAGGTTAATTATTACCTAAATGTTGAGACGCGGGTCGAGAGAAGGGAAGGGAAGAAAATTTTGCAAGATGCAGGGAGGAATGAGGGTCTCTATAAAAGGCCTCAATGCCAAGTCTTGAGGCTCAATATTTTTGTAGAACAACTAGATAAGATTTGATAGCCGGAGAATTATCGAAAAGCTGTACAAGGAACATCATGGCCACCAAAAGTATCGAAGAGATCCGCTCTCACTCCCCCAGCCCTTCTGCTCCGGGTTTGGACCAATGTATTGGCAACCCTGTATGTCACCTACCATATCTCCTATCTGAACTGCAACTAACGTAACTGGACAGTCCCCGTTAGCCATGGGCACCTTCGCAACTACGCTCCTCACTTTGTCTTTGTCTATGATGGGCTTCCGTGGAGTCGAAACCCAGACAATCTTCATTGGCAACCTTTGCTTCGCCGCTGGCCTTTGCATGTTTGTCTCTGCTCAGTGGGAGATGGCCCGCGGTAACACCTTCGGCTACTCTGCATTGAGCGCCTATGGTGAGTGAATGGTCCGGTTCTTGACGTTGCAATATGAGGCTAATCGCTTGCTCAGCTGTTTTCTATGGTGGTTACGGCGTCATCCTGTGCCCATCGCTTGGTGTTCTTGAGTCTTATGGTGGGCCAACACCCGAGTATCACAACGCTCTAGGATTTTACGTTCTGAGTAGGTCTCTACTGGTGCTCATAATGACTCAACAGCTAACGTTCAGATAGTCTGGGCAGTCTTAACACTATTTTTCATGCTCGGATCAGCTCCCATGTAAGGATCTTGCTATTTTCTGATATCAAAACGCTGACAAACTTTAGTAATCTGGTCTCCTTTGGCATTTTTACTACCATCTTCTTCTGCTTCACCCTTGACGCGGCCTCCAACTTCGCCCATGCTGATGGAAAGGCCGAGGTCGCAAAGAACCTCATGAAGGCTGCCGGAGTCTTTGGCTTTGTTTCCGGTCTTTTGGGATATTACAGCTGTGCGGCCGCTATGTGCGCTGATGCACTTCCATTTGAGCTTCCTTGTGGCGACACATCAAGATTCTTCAAAAAGACTCGCAAGCAGGTATAATTTCTTCCAGGGGCATATCAGAGGGATGCATGATACAGCAGAGATATGAGGCCACGATATTATATGCATAGAACGTCTGCCAACTTTGATGAGGCTATCGAAATATAAAAGTCAATTTGATTGAGCATCAATGACTGGAGAAGTTCAGCCGCTACCTCCTGGGCGCATACACCAGATACCTCGTCCTCTTTATTGCGGCTGATCTTTGCTTCACTGGATTCTTGAAACAGTACCAGCTACTGACCCAGAACACCACGTGAAGGTGCCAGCCATCGTTCTGGTGCCTCCGCAGTAATGCATCATCGGCAGTTGTTGGTCGAAACAACAGTAGAAATACTCGAAATACTCATAAAAAGGTCACCGTGAGGCTGTCTGTAACAGGTAGGCGTAAGTCTTGCGAACTGTTCACTGTGTGAAGAGCTCTCCATGTTCCTGACGGATGCCGTGAGGCGGAATACCCTGTTATGCCCAAAATAAATGTGCCGTACAAGAAAGGGCCAACACTCTCAAGTTTGTATTGTCCTCGGATGGATGTGGTGATTCGTGCTTGTGAGGGAGTTGTTTGGTGAAAGATCCAATTCTGAATCTAAACCTCACCATGGGGGATACCTCAAGGTTCCAATGGACGTTCCAACGAGACGGAAGTCGTTAGACCCGTTGTGATGATTGTTGGACCTTTGAACGGGCTTTGTCGAGAGCTCTTTTCACGGCAGGGTTCTTGAGTTCGCCGCCAAACCTCTTCGGGAGATGGTCATCGTTGAAAAATGAATACGCCCCGTCATACGACGACTACATACAAGCTCTTAGGGGTGACCTGAGGGTCGCCAAATCAAGACTGAGGGAGCTTGAACAACGCTGTATGTAGGATGATAGTATGACACCTGCGGAATGTGAGAAGTTCATGAACTTTGACGAGTGAGGAAGCAAGGATAGATAGATGCAATGGCCTCTCTGCAAACGGAAGAAATCACTCTGTTTTACGGCACTTACTTCGCTCATCCTCAGACTATTCTTTATGGTCAAAGATCGCCTCAGGGCACCCATGAAGGTTTACGACCTGTCTACCTGCGCAAGCAAGGGACTGGTCAGGGACACTGTGTTAGAAAGGTTATAGGGCATCTACTATCCTAAGGTTTGTATTATTGTTCAGCTTAGATGACAAACTGGATCAAAGGTCTCATTGCTATAAAAACCGTTTCTCATGTTAGCTGGAGAGTTGGAAAACTACTCTGCCTCCTTTTAGACAGATGTCGACCATTTAAGGTCATGAACAATCCACTGTACTTTTCCGTGATCAGAAATCATTCCAAAAAATATCGCTTCAATTTATTGATGAGGTCTCAACCATCTATTGTCCGTTGAACCTATGCTGGACTGGACGTTGGTGGCAAACAATGTACTCGAAAGGACTGGGCTTTTAGGCTGCATTCTTCTCGAAGATACTCAAAGCCGTATTCTCAAACTCACGCCCAAATTGCAGGACTGATTTCCACTGCGGAGGGATAGCCGCTGCTCCATCTCGAGCTCCCAGTATTCCTCCTGCGATCGCTCCGTTTGTGTCTGTATCCCAGCCAATGCGAACAACATCCACGACAACATCCTCCAAGCTGCGAGTGTCAAGGGCCGCAGCGATCGCGAGACTGAGTGACTCGAGGACGTATCCGCTGCATCTCCCTCCAAGTTCAGGTGCCGGCCCTTTAGAAGCCATTGTTGCTACGTTGAGGGATTTGCCGAGCTCAATCGCTTTGTATACTGGACCAGAGCCTCCTTCGAGACTTTCCGCGACATTGAGACCTGCCTCAATGGCATCCTGAGGGTCAACCTGGTCGATGAGTTTCGACACAATCGTGTTGTAGGCCGCACATGCGACCGTACATCTCTTGTCATCGTGGGTGATCTTGCTGATACGAATGCTCTCCTCAACCAACTTCTGGGGATCGCGTTGGAACAAGCCGGTCGGAATACAGCGCATCAAGCTTCCATTCCCAGCACTACCTTGCCCAGCTCCGGCGCGATCAGGGTCTTTCGTCTGCTCGTAGCGCCTGAGCCCAGTAGCGGTCGCCCCTCCAATGTCCTCAGGCCGACTTCCCGGACGCCTGTCTGGCCAGTCGCCGTGAAGCCAACTTATGAAATAGTCGCCAGCTAGGTGCGCGATGTCGTCGCCAGCCTTGTAGTCATGATATGCAAGGAGTACCCCACGGGTCATATCCGTATCGTCTGTCGCATGGCCCTGCGACCATCGAAACGGGCCTCCGCCCACGATGTCACGGAGACCGAGAGGGTATTCGCGGGCGATATCCGTATGAGTTTTGAACTCAAGCGTTGCGCCTAGCGAATCGCCGGCATGGACACCCAGCAGCGCGCCGATGATGCGGGACTCGCGGGGCGAAAGTTCAGAGTCCTTTTGGGGTGAAGGCATGTTTGTTGCTTGTGTTTGTCTGTTGTTTGTCTGTTGGCGATTTGGTAGTTCAAATCTCATTGAAGAGCTAAATAGCGGGGGCTGAGCTGGGGCTGAGTCTGTCAGCCTTGAATCGGATCCATGCATTGCTGCCTACAGTAGGTAGACAAAGCTAGACGGGCTTTCGCAGGGCCCAGACCAGAATATTGCTGGAAACCACATTCTCAGTCGGATTTCGGAGTGTTCGACTGTGCGATTGTCGCGGATGTCTGTCGCACAAAGCTGTAGTGAATGAGCCCTCGGAAGCAGTGGGGCACCAGCCGCTGAATGCCTTCATACAGCGTCAGCTTTCCTTCCACTGAGACATGTGCTTCGCAAAGCTGTCCTGGAACTCTTCCTCTGGGCTTTCCACTCGAAACGTCAACTCATCAAAAGGTGTAAGCATCTTGAGCAATTTCACTGGCCCGGAGATAGCTATCATTCTTTCGGGCCATCCATGTAAGCGGCACCTCTGCCCTACAAGTGGATCCACGATCGGCAATTGTCCTTCAAATTAGTGGCCAGTGTCGCAAAATGTCACTGTGGCAGCAACTAAGAATCGGCGATAACACTAATCTCCAGGCGGTTTACATCTATATCGCAGATAATTTCTAAACCCGGGGCCATGTTGCCAGACTAAAAGTTCACGAAGATAAGAGCCGAACGTCTTGCTAAAGACAAACAGCAATTAAAAACCTCTCATCTTTCAATTCAATCTTCTACAAGTTCTCTCAAATACCGCAAACCCGCTCATACTCAACATGTCGCCGACAAAAGGTCTCGTTCTTGTCACGGGCGCCAATGGCTTCATCGGCGCACGTACCGTTGAAGCTTTCCTTGCCGCCAACTATTCTGTCCGTGCTGCAGTGCGAAGTCAATCCTCGGCCTCTAGCCTCCTCTCTGCACTCCCCTCATACGCTTCCTCTGGCCAACTCACGAGAATTTTAGTTCCTGATCTCATGGCCAGGGGAGCCTTTGATGAGGCTGTAAAAAATACCGCGGCAATAGCTCACGTCGCGGCGCCAGTTGACTTCAGCAACACCAATATCGACTACGTCATCGGTTCTTCGCTGCAAGGGACGCTCGGAATTTTAGAGTCCGCTGCTAAAGAGCCAGCCGTCAAATCGTTTGTGTATGTGTCTTCCATCGTGGCTGTCAGAGGCTGTAAACCGAAGTACCCAGAGAAAGGTTACACCGAAGAAGATTGGAATGATCAAATCGAGGACGCGATCGCGAAGGCTGGCTCAGATGTGACTGGCCACCAAATCTACGTCGCGAGCAAGGTCAAAGCAGAGCGCGCATTCTGGGAGTTTCGTCAAAAGAACAAAGATCGCATCAACTTTACAATGACGGCCGTCAACCCGGTCTGGGTTGCTGGACCGCCGCTGATTCTGCCTGAAGACCCGGAGAAGTTGAGTGAGACCGCCATCGTGCCTTACCGCATCATGAACGGGGAGAAAATGTCGTCTGCTGGGCCTGGCAATGGAACGCATGTTGACGTGCGCGATGTTGCACGACTCATGGTGTTTGCAGTTGACAAGAAAGAAGTGGCTGACGGGCAGCGGTACATCGCTGGAGGGAATGGCAACTTTGGAAACATCCAAGCTTATCGCGATTTGTTGCGAAAGGCTTATCCTGACAGAGAGGGAATCATTGGGAAAGGCGAACCAGGAAAAGGATACCTGCAAGACTACAGTATTCCCAATGGTGGGTTCAAGGTCGATGCTAGTAAGGCGGTTGAAGCCACAGGACAAGGTTGGATCCCTTTTGACCAGATGGTTTTGGAGTCTGCCAAGGCATATGAAAGGTATTTCTGAAGAGAAGACTCCGTTAAATGCCAACGGCCAGCGGGTACCTTAAGGGCAGGTAAGGCTCGTTTCGTTAAGAAGAGAATATAAAAATAATGCAGATTCATAAAAGAATTCTTGGATTCCTTTGTAGGGTACTACCAAGTGACGAAGCGAAAAGGTCCTCAACCCGGTACCCAGATTTGTGATCGGTCCTGGCAGTAAGCCACTTAGCAAAGGGTATCCTAACCTTATACTAATTTACCTAAACTTATACCAAGTTACCTAAGTTTTACACTAAATTACTTAAATCTTACTTTAAGTTACCTAAAGCCGAAAGACTTCATCATCAAGGAAAGCATCCAGGTTACCCAAGCCTGACGAGACCATGGACGCAAATTGCCCCCAACCTGAGAGATCGACACCAGACATGCCATTAAAGTCCAACCCGCCGTTCTCCCCCATTAAGTCCGTATAAGAAGTCTTATCACTCGGCGTGTCCATCGGTATGACATTGGACTGGAAAGCGTTGTCTTGTGCGTGCCCCTCCAGAAATACGTTTGGATGCATCCGATTCACCTGGCGCAGGGCTTCCACCCGTAATTCTTCCAACAGGAAACAGTACCGTTCTGACAAGGAACCCTTCTCAACCATGGTTGACATGTGCGATTGGCATCGAGCTGCAGCTGTAAAGTATTCGCTATATGTCTCAGGAGGTGACGCCCATTTCTGTATCACGTAGATATATAGAACCATGGCTGCAGTGAAAGCAAAATAGGCCGTAACCTAACAATATTAGTCAGTTTAGATATCGGAAGAAGAACTGGTTGTACTGTGATAAGGTTGAGAGTTTAAAGTGGCTCCAGCCCCAAGGCACTAATGTAAAGAACACCAATAAACACATACGGGCAATATACTCATTGCCCTCACTGTTGCCTGAGATCTTGCTTTTGGCTGAAAGGCTAGATATCCTCGAATTGGTTGTACGTACCCAAAATGCTCTTAACATCTGTCCGTTGTCGGTCATCTCATCGATCAGACCAACTGTTTGGATGGCGGCTTCAAGACATCTTTGCACACTCTCTTGAGTTGCAGCATCGTTCTCACTGCCCCTTCTATTCTGACGTGATATCCTTGCAAAGTTGTTGAGGACAGCTTGTCGATGCGTGAGTATTATAGCATGCCAGTAGGTTAGATTCAGAACGTTCCGTTGCCGTTGAACGATTGGAACGAGAAACGATGTACTGAAGTAGTCGGCATCAAGAAACTGGGAGAACTCGGCTCGCCAATCTGCGAGGGCTTTCGAGACGAGTTGTGTTTCCTCTAAGCGTCTGGAGATCGAGATAGGTTTTACTGAGTAAAGACCACGCAGGATCTGGCCTATGATGCGTGCAAGCCTAGGTAATGAGTCAGTATGCATCTTGCAAATTAAATGGGGCCATTACTTCATATGTCCAAGAGGAGCAAGCATAACCGAGTAGCCTTTCGTTGACCCAGCAAGGTTTATGTGATCCTTGGTTATATCATTATCATCGACACAAGCTGGCAGCTCTGTGTCGATATCATCATCATGAAAGTTGCGTGGTCTACCTAGAGATACGCTGAGGTATGCATCGAGAGTATATGCGCACCAAAAAGTTCTCCGACGACTCTCAACTTCGATATGGTTCAGTCCACTTATCACGCCAGGTCGTTTGTTTCGGTTCAGGCCGATAGCAAGCGCTAGGTTTGTAACGATACCAAACTGACTCCAGCAGTGGTTGACTCGGGACTGAGTTCCAAGGTAGTAGCATTGTAGAAGACGAGCCTGGACGCTGGTAAGTCGTATTGAACCACTCTCTTTCGAGAGTTGATGCTCAGCTGCCAAGTAATATCGAGAGCTGTAAGACTATTAGTACAGAAGGTGGGCTTGGACGAGTGTCTAACCTCAGATCAGATGGTCCAGGTCTGTCGTTCTCCGGCATGTACACTCTAGCATGAGCCAAGATCATGAAGAGTAAAGCGACTTTGGCGGCAGAATTATTCGGATCACGCATAGTCCCTAGTGTCTCATAGAACTCCGAGAACCATTCCTGAATCGTGGGTCGGTGAAGAAAGCGGTAAGTCGGCATGGCAAAATCAAAGTAACGATCGACCAAGCGCTGAGCATCCTCTTTGGGAAGCATCATACAAAAGTTCGGATCATAGTCAGGGTTCTGAAGAGGTGCATCGCCAAAGGTAAAGATACTTCCTGGCCCAGAGAACGAGATGGCTTGATGCATCCGTTTCTGAACCCTGAGAAGGAATGAGACACCAGAGGCTGGACCGATGTAGTGACCCTGAAGATCCTCTTGAGACGGCTCAGGGGACTGTTGCACCGAGGTTACAGCCCGGGAGCCTGAGCCTGTGCCGCTCTGCTCCATGAGATGGGATGATATGCCATAGTCCTGCAACTCTACACTCTGGTTGGTCGTATTTGCCATGTACTGCTGCGTCAAATCGGTAGGGCTGGTATCCTCACTCCGAGGCATTGTATCTTGAGCCGACACAGTTATGCTCTCATCCCCTACCTCATCCGCTGACGGTATTACCGGCAAACGACCTCTGGCATATGCGGAATCAAAAGTGCACGAGACCCCTGTCCGGGTACAGAACTTGCACGGCTGCATGCCATTGCACTTGATCTTCCGCCTACGGAGTAAACAGATTAGCTTGTGGTCGATCTGCAAAATGCCTAGGGTTGCGTTACTTCTTGCATCCATCGCACGCCCTTGTCACCCTGACCCTCTCAGCGTTCTTTTTCCGCTTCTTCGCTACACGTATGCTGTTGCTATCTTCTAACGGTGTTGCGAGTATGGAAGAAGTCATTGGAGCCACGTCTATCCACTCGTCCAGAGGTAATGTTGTGTATGCGGTGAAACTGGCTGAGGCTGTACCAAACGGAAAAGAGAGGATGAAACTGGGTAAAGATTGGACGGAAAAGCGAATCCGGGGATGAGACATGGATAATTGTCCTCTTGAGTACCCCGCAATCTGTGTCACGTGTAACCCGTCTGATCTTAAATGACAAAAAGATTTAGGTAATTTGATATAAGACTTAGGTAGCTTAGTATAAGTTTAGGATACCTTTTGCTAAGATTATTTTGACACCCTATAGTAAAGTCTGACGTTTTCTTGCTCCCTGAGGTGAGTTCCTCATCGCTAACATTCCCGAGGCATCATGCCCGGTGACAAATCCGCTGGAGATCTTGGTTGGAGCGGATGAGGGGTACCTCGCGTTAGCTTCCACGTTTATCCTTACCATTCCCTGAGTCGAATAAGGTCAACTTCCTGAAGCTGTCAGAGGTACTTATTACCCGGCGTTAGCAGACATCGAATTGACTTTACCATTGTTTATCAATACGTTCGCCACACAGCACAATTCCCAAAATGGCATCCGCAGTCTCAAAGCGCCTCGAAGGAAAGACCATTCTCATCACCGGAGCATCCTCCGGCATCGGAAAGGCCACAGCCTTTGAGTTCGCCCGCACCAGTCCCAAGAACCTCAAGTTGATCTTGACAGCGCGACGAATTGATAGCCTTCGTCAAATCGCTCAGGATATCGTCAAGGAAGTCGGCGATGGTGTAAAGGTGCACCCCGTCCAGCTCGACGTCAGCAATCCTGAAGAGGTGCGCTCCTTCGTGGGCAAGCTTCCTGCAGAATTCAGCGAGATTGATGTCTTGGTCAACAATGCGTAAGTCTCTCTTTTGCACAGATTGAAGAACGGATTCGCTGACATATTTCTCGCAGCGGTCTTGTCAAGGGCGTTGATAAGGCTCCTGAGATCAAGGAGGAAGACATCAACGTCATGTTCGCTACCAACGTCACAGGCTTGATCAATATGACACAAGCTATCCTCCCCATGATGCTGAAGCGCAACAACGGCGAGGGAGCTGGTGACATTATCAACATTGGCTCTATCGCAGGTCGTGAGCCCTACGTTGGCGGTAGTATCTACTGTGCGACCAAGGCTGCCATCCACTCCTTCACTGAGAGTCTCCGCAAAGAGCTTATTTCAAAACGCATCAGAGTCATCAGAATCGATCCTGGCCAAGTGGAGACCGAGTTCTCTGTAGTTAGATTCTACGGGAACAAGGAAAAGGCCGATGCAGTCTATGCGTAAGTTTGCATCTCTCCAGATCGATGAAGAACCATGAGCTAATCAGTGATAGTGGTTGTGAGCCTTTGACACCGGATGATATTGCTGAAGCGATTGTATTTGCTGCTGGCAGAAGGGAGAATGTAGTCATTGCTGATACCTTGATATTCCCTAACCACCAGGCTGCGGCTACAATTATGCACAGAAAGAGTTAGGAGCTACGTATGACAAATAGACCAAGACACCAATACAAATAGACATTCTCAAGGTATAAATTCTCACGTGATTTATTGGCAATTGGCGTTGTTCAAGGCTCGTACGAAGATCTTCAATCATTTTTCACAATTGCCAAGTATTGCATCACGCAGCGGAGGAGTGATGAAGACCGTGTGCCCAGGCCGTTACTCTCTGTTGCTTCAGTGGGCTTTTTCGAAAGAAGACAACTGAAAGTAGTCACTCGCATCTTCCAAGTGGCTAGTCGGACCTGAGGCCAAACCCGTTTGTCGTCAAAGAACTCCGGTCTCAAGGCCATGCAGGATGACCGACTACCTTATCTCTGCATGCATCCAACCTAATCTAGAGCCCTCGGGTATCCTACGTCCGCCCGCCCGCAACCTCATACTTTTCTCGGCAAATCGAGTACTCGGCTTCGGGTATTTTTCTTCGTAAAACCAGGCCCAGACCGAGTCAAGTGCAGTTGGAGTAGCGTCGCATTCGCCCAACGCTTTGCGGGGGATCGGCCATGCTCACTCTCGCTTGTCGGAAAAGCGACATTCCCAACCACCTCAGTGTTGGTTTTTCCGCTACAGCTCCCAAACCCCATGACTCGAGAGGCGTAGCATGTGTATGTCGCATTCCCGTTGCTGGTTATCCAGCGTCTGATCTGGATAAACGGGCATGATCCGCTGACCACTGCACTTATTCAAGAGTCCCAAGGCGACCTGGCGAATGAAAACTGGTGACTGCTGCGTCTCTCATCCGTGAGTGGAGACCACGGATTCATATCATGGTCGCCCAGAGGCCAGAGCAAAACGGAAGAAAGATATTGAGGCAAATTTCCATCTAAGCCACAGTCCAGAGGCTTTAAGTACTTGTAATCTGCCAAAAACACCCTTTTATTTTACTTTTACCATACACAATACACAACACACAAATTCCTTTCGTAAAGTCGCTTCCATAGTCATCATGTCTTTCTATAGAGCTCCACCAAGCGGCGTCTGGGCACCAGCGATCACATTTTTCGACCATGAGACAGATACACTAGATACCGATTCACAAGCAGCATACTACTCTTATCTCTCTAAAACCGGTCTTGCAGGCCTTGTCGTGCTCGGAACAAATGCCGAGACCTTCCTGTTAACGCGCGAAGAGCGCAAGGCATTGTTACTGACAGCACGTCAAGCATGCGGGCCATCATTCCCTATTATGGCCGGCGTTGGTGGACACTCAACAAAGCAGGTTTTGGAGTTCATCAACGACGCAGCTGATGCCGGAGCCAACTATGTTCTGCTGCTTCCTCCGGCCTACTTTGGGAAGCAGACAACACCAGAGGTCATCAACAACTTCTTTGACGACGTTGCCAGGAACAGTCAGCTACCTATCGTCCTTTACAACTTCCCCGTCGTTTGTAACGGCATCGACCTGGACTCTGCCACCATTGCTGCTTTGGCAAAGAAACATAGCAATATTGTTGGCGTCAAGCTGACCTGCGGAGCCGTCGCAAAGATAACGCGACTTTCGGCAGAACTTCCTGAGGAGCGGTTCGCAATCTACGGTGGTCAATCCGACTTCTTGATAGGAGGCCTGGCTGCCGGGTCTCACGGCACCATTGCTGGTTTCGCGAACGTTGTGCCCAAGACAATCGTGCATATTTATAACCTCTACCAAGAGGGCAAGTTTCAGGAAGCAATGGCTCTGCACAAAAAGGCGGCGCTGGCTGAGCAGCCTTGCAAGGCAGGAATTGCATCAGTCAAGTACGCAGCAACTCTGAGCACAGCCAAGGCCGCTGGGATCAAGGGCGCTGCAGATAAGCTGAAGCCCAGAAGGCCATACGTGGAGCCTACGGATGCTGCGAAGAAGAGCATTGAGTCACAAATTTCTGGAATGTTGGAATTTGAAGCCACGCTCAAGCTACCGGCTGAGAAGGGCAAGTCAAACGGCGTAACGAATGGCGTATCGAATGGGATCATGAATGGGACATCAAACGGCGTGGCGGTGCATTAAGCACCTATGTGCGACCTAAATAGCATATATATACTACGATTGAATATTGATTGCATAAAACCGGCAACAGACAAGCAATATGTATGTTCCCTCATTATCTTACAATCGGTGACATTTTTCAGTGCCGAATCCGATACACGAGTGAGTATCCGTGGTAGAGTTTAGTGGGAGTTTGTTATAGTGCCCAAAGGGTGCTGCCACAGTGGCCTAGGTGCCTGTGAGGTGCCCTAGCTTGGTCTGGTGGCGGCCTGGTGCTAATGCCCAATTGGGGTGCCTTCGAGGTGCCTTCGAGGTGCCAAAGGTGCCAAAAGTGCGAATGCAGCCGCGATGGCTCTTGTAATTCAATCAATTTTCGCGTACTTGGTACTCTAAGCGCCAAACTTTAGACTGTCTTTGCATCATTGTTATTGGCTGACCTCGAAATAAATATTCCATTTTACAGGCACTCTTCTGTATTTTCGTATTTGTCTAAGCTTGAGCTATTGGCATTTGCGCGTGCTGAGCTGAAAGCCATCAGCGGCCTCAGCGCCACGATCTGCCAGCTCACAGGGGGGGGGGGGGAAAGTTCGCTAGTCTGTTTGGTAGCACAGATTCAATCGCATTAGTTTCACCTATAAAGAATTCCATTGCCTCAATCAAATCAACATCTTTGAACGACAATGTTCCAACTGTGTCAACTTCTTTGGGACATTTAAAAGTTCCATTTTCTAAACATCTTTGCTATTTCTGCGATAAAGGCACTCATGCACGACCATCCACGTTCTATGCTCAACAATCAGCGCCAACGCCCTGCTAACGCCCGCTAGAGTCTAAGCTTACAGCGCCACCAATTTATCGACAAAAAGAAAACAAGACAGGAGTTTTCAAAGGGAAAAGGGGAGCATTAAAACCTATTGCAATGCCCAGTACCTTTCCTAAGTGTAACATTAATTGTCGCTCACTTTGTATCTTACTCAAGTCATTCGCTTTTTAATTATGGTTTGATCATCATTTCTTGCCGGCGCGTTGGCGGTTTTGGCCATCCACAGCGTTAATGCTGGGCCATGTCGTCCCTCATCTGTCTCGACCACCGAGGGCTCTATGTCAACCAGTTCAGAGACCACGCTTACTCTGTCCCCCACTACTGACCTTTCTGTCACTACAACGCAAACTAAAACTGTTTCTGATGTTGTCTCTTCATCTGAGACTTTGGCCGATGGCACCACGACTACCCAAGCCGTTCAAGACCAGCTGGCGCTACTTGCCAACTAGGTCTCTGTGTCGATCCGGTTGGATGCGGTGGGCCTTCAGATTGCGAGGCTAACTTGGATCTGTGTGTCCTTCCCGGTGTTTGTGTCTGCCGGAATGGTGTATGTGCCCTCGATGGTTAATGGTGTTTGACTACATTGTTCCATGCGGTTTAGGCATGGCAGGCGCATGGCATTTGGGATGCTTCTGTATCTTGAACTGAGTATAATACTCATTTATATTCTTCGTAATATCATAATCCAAATATGTTTCCCACCACTGGCTTTGGACCACTCACAAAATGCGAGTGACTCTACCACTATCACTAGTACTTCGCATCCACTCAACAGTCCATCCAAACATTGCAAATTCTAAAGCACATGCTTGAACAGAGGCGACCTGTCTCCCATATCAAACAGCTCCTCCTCAGTGTACTTTCTCTTAGCCTCCTCGGCAATCTTGGCCTTGCGAGCGTTGGCGATCTTGTAGCTCCACTCCAGGAGGAGAGCAACAATCAAGCCAGTACCACCGAAAGCAAGCGACAAACCGAATCCAGTGTAATACTTGGGCTTCTCCTTCTCAAGATACATAAAGCTACCGACGATACCACCGACGTTGCCGACACAGTTCATCAGAGCGATACCAATGGCACGTCGAGATGAGGGGGCGATGTTGTTGGCGTTCCACGAGGCAGCGGCGGCTTGGATGGGATAAATACCAATAACAGCGAGAACAACGGCAAAGTAGGCAACGCCCTTCTTAGCTTCGAGTTGACCGTTGAGAGAAATCATGATCGAGTATGCGACTGTGACGATCACCATGGGAATGGCGACGAAGGGCATACGCCAGAAGAATCGGTCAGAGATCT
>JABEEM010002113.1:0-20996 GCA_013363185.1 Fusarium secorum | reverse complement strand
TCCGCTTCTCCCTTTTCTTTTTGCTTTGTCCGTTAACATTTACCAGGCCTCACCAGCGTGAAATCATCGAAGCTGCTCTCGACGGCTTTGATGTCTACGTCCAAGCAGCCACGTCCTTTGGTAAAAGTCTTTGCTTTCAGCTTCCGGCAGTCATCGACCAAGGCAGTGAGTTTTCAGTCACTATACATTTTCCTTCCTCTAATTATGAGTTTAGTTACCATAGTTGTTTCACCTCTCTTGAGTTTAATGGTAAGAAACTCTAGCCCACTATCATTACGAGATCTAACATCATCAGATCAACCAAGTTGAAGCTCTAAAAGCCTCCGGTATCGAAGCCAACTTTTACAGCAGCATAACTCCTTACGATGATCGGCGTCGCATTGAGCGCGACCTTGAGAGCGGGCATCCAAGGACAAGGCTATTGTATGTCACGCCCGAGTTATGTTCTGGCTCACGGTTTCGCGAACGGCTGCAGCTAGTCTACAAGCAAAAGGAGCTTGCACGTATCGCCATTGACGAAGCTCATTGTGTGTCAGAATGGGGTCATGACTTTCGAAAAGACTTCAAACGTCTATCTTGGTTTCGAGACACTTTCCCAGATGTACCAATAATGTGTCTTACTGCTACGGCAAACCCGCAGGTTCGCCAAGACGTACTATCTATTTTGAAACTCGAGCAAACTCCAGAAAGAACGAGAGAGTTTCTGATGAACCCTCAGCGTCAAAACTTGCATCTTGAAATTCGGTACACCAAGGACGAAGAAGATAACCGCCTACAGGATTTTCTACGGTGGATCAACGCTGTCTACGACCGCCGTAAACATGGTGAGAGAAAGGCAGAACTCGAACAGGTGAATGAGAGAGTCGAAAGTGTTCCTGGGATTATATACACTATATCTCGGGATGAATGCGAGACCCTGGCAGCCTCCCTTCGTTCAGAAGGCATCGGGGCCATGCCCTTTCATGCCAAGCTCACCAAGGAAGTCAAAGAAGAAACACTCGCCCGATGGATAAATAACGAGTCTGGGTACGATATAATTGTTGCCACGACCGCCTTCGGCATGGGTATTGACAAGAATAACGTACGCTTTGTTGTTCACTGGCGAATTCCCAAGTCTTTCGAAGGTTACTACCAAGAAGCTGGCCGTGCTGGTCGGGATGGCAATGCAAGCTATTGCTTTCTTTACTACAGCCGAGAAGACCTGGAGCGCGTCACGAGATTGATCAGATCCGATTCCAAAGCTGAGACGAATCAGATCGCCAGACTCAAGAGTTTGCAGGCGCTGGCTCAATACTGTGAAGACACTGATAAGTGCCGACATGCTGCCATATGCAAGTACTTTGGAGAATCCAGCACACCAGACTGCGACTTTGCTTGTGATTGGCACAAGGATCCCCAAGAACTTGAGATGAGATTTATGAAGGGCTTAGCAAGTGAAGAATGGGTGAGCACGCAGGCGATGCAGGGTACTTATGATGATGGGTATTATGACGAGTGATGAGAATGGCGTCTCAGAAGTGTTATTCCCTGACAATTTACACGAGTTTGGTATCTGATGTGTCGATTTTGATATTAGTCCCTAACTGGCCACTGAGATTGGCCGTCTTTGCTGGCAGTTGGGAAACCGAGAAGGTCGGATATGTCCCACTCAATAAGATTGCTCTAGCTCATATTGTTAGAAAAAATTACTCCCTATACGAAGCATCACTCACATTTGAGAAAATATCTGTACCAAGAAAGTCGCTACTCATGCTATCCGAAGTTATCACTGATTCATGGGGTGTTGTAACTGCTTGGATGTCTTTGAGCATTGCCACACAGTCGCGGAGCGTCGATGTTACAGTCTCATGTACCGCTGGCTTCACAGGCCGGCCTGCTTCCAATGCTCGAATATGTGCCAAGTGAGCATTCGAGAAGAGAAGTCTCTTGAGGCTGAGGTTACCCCGTACGATCATGCAGCGAAGTTGCACAGATATCTCTTCGAGGGTGTTGATCATGGGAGCACGGGTGGCTTTTGCCATCTCGCTGAGAATATCAGGTTCGTGTGTTGGTGTCGACTCATCTTGAAGTTCAGTAATGATCTCAAGGGCCAAGATGAGCATAGCATCAAAACTCAACGCACACTTGAAAAGACCACGTCCAACGAAAGACAAGCGAGAAAAGTCATCCCATACCTGCATTGGCAAGCTGAAGTCGGCACCTTTACTCCCGGAAGCGATGACCAGGGCAGACTCAACACACACCTTACGAGAAAGGTAGAACCGGGGATCGGCCCTTGCTTGGAGCATGAAGTCGCGGTGAAGAAACATAACAAACCGGCGAAGATGTATGTCGAGAAGTTTGCAATGAAACTCATTCGCCTCAATGTTTGATCCTTTTCTCATGTTCATTGGATTATGTTGTGTTGAATGGAAGAAGGCGGCGACATCTCGGCACGCCGTGCGCAGCTGTGATCCTAAAGCTAGTGCTTTTTCATATGTTTTCTCTTGTCGAAAGTCGTTCAGTAGGCCTATGACTTCAACTCTCAGAGGTAGAGATTTGGCTAGCATTATTTGCAGGTACGAGTCTGTAAATTTGTCCATTGGTTTTGGTGCCCCTGGAGAAGTTGACTCTAGATCTGAGTCATCGAAGTTGGATGGGATGGAAGCATCAAAGTCTTGTTCTGAAAGCTGCAGTGGGAGGCCGAGATCTAGACATGACTGGACAGCCAACTCCAGCACAGTGGCCCATAGCCGAGCTCGAAACTCCCTTTGGAAGAGCGTCAAACCAGGAAATAGCTTCGGATCGCGGTGAAGGCCCATAGTGATGGCGGCGCGCAGTAGAGAGCCCGAGGACAGCCATGACGTTGCTCCGCGACAATTAAAGGTCGATTGGCGGGCGATGATTAGCAGACAGAATATCTGCAGACCATCGAGGTTGTAAGTAGTCTTTTCATTTGGACCTGTGAGCCACCACTGGGCATTCTGAACCCATGTCTGCGCAAGTCGCCACAACTGGTTCATCTCTTCCTCCGTGTCAAAATTGGCAAAGGTAGTCCCAAGGGCAAGAATCAAGGTCAGTCTGACGAGAGATATAGCTGGCACAGGTTGTGTTTCCTCACCTACCCATATCCGGTCGTACTCTCTCTGAAAGGAGGGGATATGAACGATGCGATACAGGGGTTCGAATGTGCGGAGATAACAAGCAATGAGTTCATCGCAAACCACCTTGGAGGGTAAGGTCTCACGAAGGTCCTGAATGGGCTGATCTAGTGTTGGGAAGTTCTGTTTCTTGAGACCGAAACGTAAGATGCGAGCTTCCTTCAAGGCGTCGTGGAAGTCGGATTTGGCATCTTCCCATGATGGTTCAATCTCGACGGGGTGAAAATTACCTGAAACAGGAAACTAGGGCAGTGAAGATCAGTATGAGAGCTCGAGTAGAGATGTTTGAGATTTACCTTCTCTGCAGTGTGAAGCCAATGTGTTTGGCCAAATAGCTTCGTCTTTTCAGGTACATGACGCAGCCTGGGTGTAAATGGAGGGATTGAGGTTAATGACTGGGTTGGGGTGGATGTTTGAGGGGCTGGAATAGTTTGTGGAAGATAGCTATGTGAATTTGACACAGTCCTATCACTGTTTTCAGGTTGTGGTGGTTGGTTTACTGGGCTGCGGTGATGTGCTTCTCGACTTGGCTGTGTTCCTGTATCGGCTCCCTGTTTTTCAGTCTGTTCAGCCGGCACCGGGGTGCAGACTTCAGCAGTCCGAATCACTGCAACAGGGCTCCCGTCACGGTAAGAACATTGCATTGGTGCCCGAGCCCGAACACAGCCGTTACAAGGTTGGCCCAGATTACACCGAATCTTGCGGCGCCGACATTGCTCACAAGACCGAGCGGGTCGCCTTCGACGGCGTTTGGGAGCTGGGGGACTTCCAGCAGAAGATACATCCGAGGATTCTCTCTGCGGCATCGCGGTCGACATTCGATGTCGGGTTATGCGATAGTGATAGCGGATATGTATATAATGTCTTTGTATATGAATGAGCATTAAACGCCGAACACTATCCCCGAGGTTTCTTAGGGCCGAAGAGGCAAATGATAGTCAGCCAAGTCTAGTCACCGAAGTTTTATGTCCGACACTAAAAGATCGGACTTGTTGAGGTGCGTACCCTGGAGAACAGCCGATAATTTTAACATGTGAGGTTTACGGGCTCGCAGTCAAAGAGACGTTAGTTTTTATCTTCTTTATAGGGTATGCGCTTAAATTTCATTGGATATATCATATATCGTCGTCGGCCTACCTTCGAAGGGCCTTGCATCATGTCCATTGATCAATACTTTGTTATTCTGGCTAGCCAGCGGCCTCCATCGTCAGGAGACTCAACATAACACAATCAACAATCAACATTATACAAGCACCTTGCACACCCACCACTTGGCAAAGTGTTCACCTGAACATGTCTCGTCCATAAATATATCTTATACTTTTTTTTTCCCTTTAAAAAAAGCAATATGAATCAATATTGAAGTAGATCGAATGTTGAAACCCGTGGAATCTGCGAGGGCTCAGCAAGTCATCTCTTCCCTAAAAAACGGCACGGAAGCGATTTTGCATTTCCTTAGCACATTATTCTGAAGGCAATTTCGTCAGTCATGAGGAATTCAGCATTCAAACCCACAAGATAGATATAATGAGAGGAGCTTGCTTCAAGGCACAAAAAATGGCAGACAACCTGACGCCAAGACCTGTCCATGAGCGCTTGTGTCGTCATGACAGAGTTGGAGACCTGGTATCTTAAAAGATGAGACAATTCGAGAAGCAAATAGATGCTAGCCCAATATTCCCCCCCAGTCCGTGGCTTGCGAGGCCCAAGAATCCACGCCAGTTATTATTATTACGTATTAGCCAACATGGACTTTCTTTCTGTTCAGCCCAATTCCCAGGACTCGCCCCAGATCTCGTTGAGATTTATACCCAACAACTCCAGACTCGGATCCAGGTTGAAGGGCTGAGTGGGATCGCCTCCCATCATCCATGGGGCCTGACTTGGGTCGATCGGAGCCGTAGGCATTGTCGGCGTAAACGAGAACGGTGTCACCGACTGGATACCAATATTAGGAAACGCCCTGCCATGGAAGTCAAGCTTCATTACCTTTGGCCGGTCATGCAGCGGTATATTAGGCGTGGGCCCCGGTCCCATGTTGCCCGGCGGCACGCCGTTCATGGCAGCTGCAAGGTGCTCCCCAGAAACTGGGGGCTCCTGGTTAGCAAGGAGACGGTAGTGCAAGTTGACAAAGCGTTCTGCTGATGTCGACTTGGCAACTTCAGGCTCCTTGGTTCCCAGGTGGGCTTCAAGCAACCCCAGCGCCGCACACATGATAGAATATCCCCATGGCTCGTTGTTACCACATCGTAATAGACGATCCTCCTTCATTGCAATGCACTTCTCAATCAACTTGAGTGTGTGGTGCGAGTTTATCATGATCATGTTGGTGGAACCTCTGGGCTGCAACATTGTGACGCTACAGAGGTTGATGGCTGTGGTCAGCGCATCTTCTCTGAGAAAGTTCAGACTCCGAACGCCCTGTTCGTACAGTTTGTCGTGTAATAAGACGATGTCTCGTGCTGCATTATAGTATATGATTTCGGAGTACTGGTACTTTGAGTTTTGCTTCCGAAGCTTGAGATATGGCTGATGCAAGGGGATGATGTACTGCCTTAACTGAACATGTAACAACGTGTATGCGATCAAAGGGTTCTTCTTTCCCTTCACATTTTCCAGGTTCATATCCCATGACGGGAGAGCGTCAATCTCCTGTGTCAAATCGTTGGTGTATCGAATTACTTGGTCATAGTCTATTTCAGACGATGGACCAGTAAGAAGACGACTAAGCTCCAGACGTAGAGGCAGGCTCTGACGAGCTAGATGCTGGAAGGAAGAGAATGTATACTCTTTGACAGGTTTTGATGGTGGGAGTACGGTAGTACTCTCGTCAAAATCATCATCGTCTAAATTGCGAGGGGCGTTGGTGTCGTAGTGAAGCTGGCTAACCAGAGTTGGCAGGCAATGGTCAAAGGAGGCCTGCATGTCGAATTCTTGAACTGTTGCCCAAATTCGTCGACGCATCTCCTGGTGAAAAACGGTGATCTTTGCTGCCATGTGGCTTGGCTCACGATGTAAGCCGACAGCGATTCCGTCCTGGATGAGTGCACCAGAGCCTGTCCAGAAACGCTTCTTCTTGATAGTGTTGACTCGCTTCCCAAGATACAAAAGGCATGCTACTTGATAGTGGATCAAGCGTCGATGCTTCTGGCTTTGTTTTGATGACCACTCATCACATGCCTTGATCCATCGTTCTGCCCAGTGACGAGCATTGGACATCATGCCGATGAACTTGAGGCTTTCGTGAGTATGAACGCAGCTTGCAACAGCCATCATTGCAAGGATAAGGGCCGTGAAAGCGGCATAACGTTTGGTAGACCCGGGTGCCCAATACTCGTCGTATTCCTTCTTGAACGTCGGAATGTGAACAATGCGGTGCACCTGTTCGAACTGGTCGAGATAAACATCAATAAGTGCATCAGACTCCTCCTTAGTTGGCAGTAAAGCCTCTAGTTCTGGGTCCGAGTCCTCAAATATCTTTTCACGGTCCTCGCGTCGTCTCTTTCGGTCTTTACGGTCATGGAGAATGACTGGGCGAAGCCACTCATCGGCCGTCTCCTTCATGAAAGGGCACAGACCTGTAAGTTCAACAAAGGCCATACTGGCATTGTGTGGACCAAAGTATCGCGTGCGAAAGCCCCTGCCACGGAAGAAACGAAGCTCTCCTTTCTCACCCGACATGTTAGTGGCTTCGATGGACTCGTGGACCTCGCGGACAGAAGGGTCCTCGACATTCGCATTCCCGTTGGCATCATCCTTCGTCTGGGGGGAGGTCGTCGTGCCAGCCAGGGTGCTCCCATCGAAAGACACGCCAGACCGAGAGATTTGATTCTTAAGCTGAACTAGCTCAAGCTCCAATCGGCGAATTCGATCGTGATCTTGGCGTACGAATTCGGGATCTCGTGGGGACAAACCCGTTGCGGGATCAACGAAGCGGCGAGAGTCTAGCTGGGCGAATGGCGGTGGAACTCCAGACGAAGCATTCACGACCTCGCCGTTACGAGATTCATAGCTGCAACGGTCGGGAGTGCCGCTCTTGATGCAACGCTCGCACGGGAAGCCTCGGTCACACGACAGCTTTCGGCGTCGGCACTCCAGACAACTGAGGCGGACACGCTGCCGTTTGCGGGCGGGCGGCTGGCCCGAGTCATCTCGGGACCCAGGCTTTCGGTCACCGTCCGAGTCCGGGGTCTCACTTCGGTCTGAGGAAGCCATAATCGATGACCGGAGCTTATCCAGTGTCGTGCGAATGCCGATGCGGATGCGGTTCGGAGTTACGAAGGAGGAGGAGGAGGAATCGCTCCACCAGCAAGTGAAAAAAGACACCTTTATCAATCAGATCAGATAATATTGGTAGAAGAGTTTTTGCTTGTGCCGAGCGGAGATACGAAAGCATGGGTCTTGCAGGTGTCGTTTGTAAGGTCAGGTGACCGTCTATCTAATGCTACAGCTACCATGACCAGTCAGGAAACTGACAGATAAGTTGGACAGCTAATTGATGCAATTGCCATGTGAATTGATGCAAAAGACAATTACGCGCCCTAGTATTTGATCCTTTCAATTTGTACGCATTGCCCATCTCGTTCAAGCTCCTCGGAGTTCCGAAGAGTCACCTCTGCGTCAAGATGGATGTCTATCAGTTGGATTCATAATTTGAGATGACACCGTTCAACCTATTGCCATCCATCTTTGACGTACCAAAGCTATTTTCTTGTCGCAAGAACGAGCAGATTGTCAAAGAATATCACAGGCAAATGGCGGGACAACAACTGGACCATTAAAATATCGGAATAGAAATTCGATATAACGAACACTCATAGTTGAGACTGAAACGTCTAACTACATGAGCACTCAGGGCGGACTCAATCATTAATAGGCGAGTGCAGATGCAGGGACCTCTTCAACGAAAAAGGCACTCACGTTGGATCCAATGCTAACTAACTAACTACCTAACTAACGCGGGGTGAAATGGCCCTCCAACCTGAAACTGAAGACTGACTCGCATATGGCGGTCAACAGAAAGTCAGATTCGTTCTGGAAACACCTTTTACTTGACAATTCGGACTGAAGGACATACTCTTGGCGTAACAGTTGGCAAAAGGTTAGGTTGCCACACTCAAACTGAAGCTCTTTCAGAAGAGTCTTCACGAAACCATATTTGCAACACTGCAATGTCTGGGATACTCACCTATTGGATCTTTGGCCAGAGGCTACAAATGATCACACGGTCTGTACTGCACTATTCTGGAGCTGTCGTTTCACCTGAAGCACACAGCAATTGCGGTACAACGCTACCCCAGTTTTTGCTCCAATTTGCTTCGCCAAAAGCTGACAAACGGCGCTGCACGATCTTGAAAGAGGCTTTAAAACCGTTGGTTGATTTAAGAGTTATGCTATATCGAGGCTTGTTGAAGCCGCGTGTTCGCTCTGTCGTGCATTAGCCCGATAGGACACGGGGTAAAGAGGTGCCAATGCATATACCACAAGTTTCACTTGCTTACGGGAGCGAGGAAGTGAGCTCAACAATCAGACCGGAATATCCGAATTAAATCTCGATAAAGTCACAGATCAAGGAACCGATGTAAATAGCATTGCAGCTAATCCTCCCAGCGGCCCGTGTAAGATCATTTCCGCTATTTTGAGACGATCCTCAATGCTAGATGTACCTTATCCATGTTGTATGCACAGGGGCTTCATATCAAAACCGGGATGTAAGAACGTACAGGGCTAGTAACTAGTCTTGTTACAGCTCGATACGGTCTTCATGCCCACCCAACTCGGATGAAGCCCCTTGTCTACGAAGATCTGGGGGTTTATATATATGATAGTTGAGGTAACCCATGTCTTGGAATATTTGAGCATCCTGTCATCCCCCTGTTTGTGTTCACTTCTTCCAGATCACCAGCCCTAATGCTACTGGACGGGTATGAAGCTCACATCTTGGGCGATCTGCTCGTTAGCACTCGCTGCTGGAGTGTTTGGTGCTGACAGGCCTCAACTTTTCAAGAGTCTGCCCCGTTGTACTGTGAGTCTGAGATTTGGATGCGGTTTTGCGCTTGTACTAACAACGACTTGAAGGTCCCATGTCTTGAAAAGTATGATAACTCGGGTTTCGAGGCCATTGATATGTGCAACCACGGAAAAGTCAAGCAGGAGCTAGATAACTGTTTCGCAGACAAATGCCGCGATTTCGAAAGATTCGGTGCGCCAGTCATTCTGAAATACAAATGGGATAGAACTAACAAGTTCTAGATATCGCAAAGATCTATGCCAATGCCTGTGACAGCAAGCAAAAAGACAACCGGAAAAACCACTATGTTCTGTTAGTTGCAGAGATACCAGCATGGATCTCTCCTTGGCTTAGGCTGTATTCGAGCTGGATTACTTATGAGAGTCTTTCTCTGGATGACTATGTAGTGGTAGTTTGTGGAGTAAGTTGGTACCACGTACCATGGATCATCAAACCTAACCAGCTTTTAGTTGTTATACACTGTCTTTGCAACTCTTGTTCACTTTGGTAAGTCGTATCGTCAGATGAATATGCGCTTGTGCTTACCAGCCTTTTTAGCCCACTCTGTGACAGGAGATACAATCTTATGGAATGCGGTTCCGGAATACATTACAGACGGACTAAAGGTTGGTTTGCTAAGTGAAGTTTGAGTCGCAGGATGTTAACATTGAACTACCTAGCTTGTTTTCATGGGCGACATCTTTGAGCTTGCCTGCTCGTGTCTACTTAGAGTCGCGATCCTTCTCGTATGCCTACGCTCGTCATTTTCTGGCAGATACATAGTGGCCACAGCCGCGACCCTTGTACTCACCATCCTCTCTTCGATTGCTCTGGCCCTATTGAGGGTATTTCGATGTTCACCAATTGCATTCGCCTGGGAAGGTTGGGAACCAAATGGAAGAGATGAGGAAACAGGAGGTTGCTTGGCTCAGGGCTCACTTGAATATGCGGCTTCGTCGATCGACATATTCCTAAACCTGGTGCTCCTGGTTATGCTTTCTCACCTGATCTTCAGCCGAGTTCCAAGTAACACAACATCTTGGTTGCAAAACGCCATTGCAATTGCGTTGGGAGCATTCGGTCTGGCTGTGTCCTGTTTTCGACTGCACCTTTTGATCAGTTTCTTTAAGACGATGCAGCCAGTTTGGAAATACCACGAACGAATCGTTTGGATGGACGTCGAAATTTCGATCTTGATTATATGGGCATGCCTGCCTATATGGCAGTCCTTCACAGAACCAGTGCCTCCGCGAGATGTCGAAGAGACCAACCGCCTGCCACAGATAATAGAAGAGACAAACATGCCGGAAACACCGTCAACCGATACGGAGATGCCGAGGCCGAGTCCATGTCAGAGGTGGTTGTTCGGGATCTTGTCAAGGGGACGGCCGAAGAAACAAGTCGAGTCGAACTTACAGCTGGGAGACAAAACTTACGGAAACGTCAGAACAGAAATTCAAGGAGGCCAGAGGTTTTCTATGATCTCCCAATTGACGGGCATGATTGGTATCCAAGTCCGAACGAGGACGATCAGGCATGTTTACGACAGTGGATGGGACGCGGAGAAGGGATCAGCAAGAGAGAATATAGAGGCTGCCTAATGATTAATGAACTTGAAAATCAATAATGGAATAGTAATTCTTCATCAAACAAATTAAACAAATTTCGACCAGATTGCAGTTCCATAATTTCAATAGTAAGAGCTCACAGCAGAGAAGATATAACTTCCGGCTTGACAGCCAATATAACACATGGAAAATTCGATTGCTTATTAGATACCTGGATCATATTTCGATGATCATACTTTCTGTACGGAGTATGGACCTTCTATTTTTTCAATTAATTCACATGTAACTATCCTTGTCTCTTTATGGCTCTTGGGAGCCGAGTTTTGGCAAATAGTTGGGCTCCACTTTCAACTTCACCCACCGACTTCGACTCCACGCTCCCAACGGCCTCAAACACTCAACGAAGCTGCATCTAAACGAAGATCACAGTGAGCCAACAAAGAATTTGTAATATTTGAATTCGACGAAAATAAAACAAAATGGCCTCTGCCGATGATGCTCGCAAGAACCGCATCGTGTCACACATGAACAAGGATCACACCCGAGAAATCTCCTATTATCTCCGTCATTATGCCCATCTCTCTGCCTCAGCTGCATCCTCGCCCGTGCTCTTGGATATTGATCTCAACGGCATGACTATCAAGTCAAATGATGGGAAAGATCACTTTGTCCCTTTTTCGCCTCCTCTCTCCAGCTGGGCCGAGGTCAAGGACCGCATCATCGAAATGGCCAACACAGCCCGTGAAGGACTGGGCCTTAGCGACGTCATTATCACAGCCTACACACCCCCAGAGGGTTTCGGAATTTTTGTCACAGGATCAGTTCTCTTCTACTTCTTCTGCGCCGGGACACTGCCATGGGTTCAGCCTGGCACTCGCATCTGGGAATTGTTGAATGAAGGGTTCCCTGGAGGCGCGACCTTCTTCCACTGGCTTGTCAACGCCATCTTTTGGCCCGTCATTGGTATTCATCTTGTTGAATGCTTCTTATTTGACAGGAAGCTCCAGAGACACGGCGTTGAGAGATTCTCCGGACAGTGGTGGCTTTGGCTCAGCAACTGCTTCTTTGAGGGGTTCCCTGCCTTCAAGCGCGTGGATGCGATTGTGGCGCGGAAGCAAGATAAGAGCGGCAAGTCTCAGTGATATGGATGCGGCGAATTTGGAAAAGAGTTCACCTCTATAAGGGTTGAAACGCGGGCGGTGGCATTGTATGGATGAATGTTGGTTGAAAACTCTAATGCTCCTTTGACTTGGGGTGAATCTGGCAAGCACAAGAGTGGTTACTATCATGATGTGATGCGTGTTCTCCCTGTCTTCTGGCTATATTTTTAATAGTTTGCGGCATGTTGTCCACAAATATCTGGGCAGCATACTCGTTACAAAAGTCGCAAAAGATGCAGGGCGTTTTCTCGAATGCCCTGCACCTTGTTACTGTAAATCAACGCCATTAGACATTCAGCTTGCCGAGTAAACACTCCCTTCCCAAGCCCATACGTGGTACTCGGATTTCCTCCGTACGAGACATCCGAGATTCGGTGTCCCGAATAGACCAAACCGCTGTGCATCTGACATCCAATGCTTTATCTGCAGACTCACTTGATAGCCGCATTTGAGCGCGGGGGTCGCGTCGTGAACAACCACTCGAATTGCTTTGTGGAGTTTGCGAACCATTATGCTGCCGCCTCACCTGCTGCAGCATATTGATAGGCGCTGAAGGAACCCAAAACGGCATCGTCTTGTTTACAACTGACGCCAAATTGAGGCTTTCGATTCGTTGAATTGGTTTGATGTGTTGACAAGTAAGTCATACATGTAACATGACATACATAGGTACTCGACTTACCTGCATCAACGTCAACGTACAGTACTCAATAGCCCACTGGTGCCCGCGAGATCACTCCTCCTGGCCATTCACGAAGCTTCTGGATTGTTGTCATCCAATATAATTTCGGCACCAGATGAGTCCTATCAGTGTGCGATCTCACCCGGAGAAGCCACACCCGGCTTTGCGGAGTTCGCAATTGCGGGAGATTGATGAATGTGAAACGACTATCGTGAGGCTCTCATCAACTATTTAAACCTCACAATCCCCGTCTTTGTGCCCGCCAGGTTTTTGTTCAATGAAGATTGTTTTGAGACATTTTCTCTTCAATATCAAGCAGAATTCCATTCAAAGCCGTCCGTTTTGAACACTAGTTATTTGCAACAACCAAGTCCACGCATCAACTGAGCTAGAACTAAATATGCAAATGAATCAATCAGCCAACTTTTGATAATGCCCTCTGTGGTGGACAAAGCAAGTCAATTCTCCTTGCAACATAAACGTCGCACCTTCACAAACCGATACCTTGCTGGAAAGAAACGGTTCACAAAACTCTGCCATCAATTCAACTTCTCCTCATTGATTCAACACCGTCGTCTGGTTTACCAGCGATCGGATATGCCTCAGCAAGATTCGGAAGAACAAGTCTTTGTAACTAGAAACAAGAGGTCTTCCGCATCACCCAAACCCACTCAGAGCCACCACTCTCAACAAGTACCACACACTCTCGCTTCAAACAGTTGGACATGTACTGACTGTGCTTCCAGAATCCTTCAAGTGGTGGATCAAATAAGCCCCGGGCCAGCAACGACCAGGAGAGCGGTCAGGGCCGTCGAGGTTCGCCTGGCGCTCAGTAAGTCATTGTCATATCAAAGTCCATCTCCATGATGAGGCCACTAACACGACTCAAGAAGCGGCCAGGACAATTCACCCGCTGCAAGAATCCGTCGCGAGGCCATAGAAAAGTGTGAAAAGCTTCTCAACGTGCCCTTTCCTCACAGTGTTGAAGTGCAAGCCGCCGATCCCAGTCAACCCGACGTCGAGCCCACGAACCCGTCGGCGGCCTACCTGGACTACTGCATCAACAAAGAACTGAGACGGCGTAAACAGAATATCGTTGATAATTTGATGGCTGCAATCTCGGAATGTGTTGAAAGAAGACTGGAAGCACTCGAGGAAGAGTGTGAGCATACTTCCGGATCACATAGTTCGCGTGCTTTTCAGTCAGGAAAACACATACCACAGTCAGCTGGCCAGAAGAGATCCAAAGGTCAAAGTGGCAGAGACGAAAGTGAGAATGAGGAAGTAGGAGACGACAAGTTCCGTAGAAAGAAGGACAACAAGAGGACAAAAACCACAAAGGACGACTCTCGCCCTCGCTTTGCTTGTCCTTACCATCAAAGAGACCCCAAGCGATTCGGCACTGAGAGAACATGTTGTGGCCCGGGGTGGCTAGAGATCGGCCGAGTAAAGTGAATCAAGCTTACCCCTTATCAAGATAGTTTACTGACAGTAATATTCAGGGAACATCTTGAGCGAAGGCATAGTCTGTCTCCGCATCAATGCAATCGATGCTTTCGCCGATTTGACGATGAGAAAGACTTGAAAAATCATCAACGGATGACAACTCCGTGCCCAGTAAAAGAGACAAGCAGCCTGCAACGAAACCTTCTGGATGGATACGACGAGGAACAAGCAAAGAAACTGAAAACAAGAGTGAGGATGAACCCCGTTGAGAAGTGGAGGGAATGGTATTGTGCTCTATTTGATGTCAAGCCTGATTCTCCTGACATTCCTTCACCTTGTAAGTTACAGGATCTATTCCAAACACACCCTAAAATATACAAAGACTGAGTCATATTCCAAGATTATGATCCTTCACTCTCAACCACTCGGGCAACAGCCGTCAAGGTCGAAAACCCTGAGGAATGGCGTGACTACTGGATCAAGGCAAAGCCAGCAATTCAACACCAAGTCGCCATGGTAGTAGAAGATGCATTCAACGACTGGGAGCCCCAAATGAAGGTGACTGTCATGGAACGTCTGCAAGAGCTGCCACGCATCATTGCAGATAAGCTTCCTTTCCCAGGACTCAGCCCAGAAGAGACGTCCACGGCAGCTGACGATTTCGGACTTTACTCCTGCTTGGACTATTACTCATTTGCCCCAGAAGACTTGGGAGAGGAGCCTTTCGACTTTCAAGCCATAGATGACGGGGCTATGCTGAATAACTCGGCAACGTTTGATCTGAATGAGTCCACGGACTCCTCAGATGCATATCAAGCCAGTGACAGCTCGGCCACGTCTCTGGGAGACGATGCAGCATACCAACAGTTCGACTACAAGGCAGCGATGATGCCAAATGGAATTGATCTTAGTCTTCCAAATAATGGCGGGTATTACTAACCTCTGGACTTATATCATGAGCTATCTCCGTCAGTTCGTACCTTCTTTCATGTTTTTGATATCCTGTTTATGTCCTTTCTACGTTCCGTTAGTACAAGAAACCAATAACTCAATCTCCTCTTACGTCTCTTTTGTCTATATTATATGATATTGATGCTTTCTTTCGCAAGGTGTCCGACCTCGCGAGATTTCACATTCGCTTTGGCAGGCATGCCAACCTCAAAGGAAAACGGATATCTGAATCCTATCTCATATGTGAGAGTGTAGGGAGGACGTAAATTTATCATTTTCGCAAAGTTGTATGTACTAAGGAGCTAGTTGTGTTGAAATATATTCCTTTGTGCAACACAAGATACCTTAGCTGTAGGTGAAACATCCCTCAATATCGTCAAAAGACAAAAAAATCAATCACTGTATATGCATGCACCTGACTTGAATAAGACTAGAATTCGTGACATAACATACCCGTGGATCTGACCTAACAGAAGCCCCACTCAGAGAGTAGGCGGCAAAATTATGAGATAAGGGCAAAATCATAGGATAGCTAATAAGTGAGAAATTAGTGAGAAAATCAATAAATTACTAATAATAGCTTCTAATTTTATTATAATTCATTTAAGATTACTATAATTAATTAATTAAAATATAATAACGATATCACTAAATATATTTTATTATATAAGCTCTATTTCTTATTATATTATAATTAAAAGTAAGTAGCTTAACTAAAGGACTATTAAGCTATATTTCTTTATCTTATAATGCCTTCTCTTAATACTTAATTTTCTTATTAATAAAAAAAGAAATAATAATATATTATTATATATATCTTTGTAAATATAAAGTATTTATAATTCTATAATATATAGAGGAGAAATCAGTCTTAAAGCTAGATAATAGAGAAGGAAAAAGTAATAACTCAGGCTTCTTAATATCTTATAATAAATTAATAAAATTAAGGCTTTCTTTATTAATTTCTAAGTTATTAAAATCTCTAAAAGTAAAGCTATTATAAACTAGATCTTATAAAGAATTATTAAGTATAATCATAATATTATTACTTAAAGGTATAATAAGAATATATTAAAAAGGTCTTTAATAAAGACTAGTAATAGTAATATTATAAAAGTGCTTATAGAAGTATTTTCACTATATTAAATTACTTATATTATAAAAAAAGCCTTTTTAAAGAGTTAATAATAATTTTTATAATAAATATAATATATAAATAATTTTATTTTTTATATTTAATTATTTCTATTTCTTTTAATATTTAAAGTTAATATAAATTAGATTCTTATTATTATTTATATTATATTTATAATTCTTTTTCTATTTCTTTTTAAAATAATTATTTTCTTCTTTATATAATTATTTTATATTATAATATTAGTAATAAAGCTTATCTTTATAGTTTTTCTTTATTAAAGTATTTAGATTTTCTCATACTTACTCTATAAAAATATTATTAATATATTTTTTTAATAATATTACTTTCTTTCTCTTATTCTTTTTATTATTTATAATAATAATATATTAAAATTAACTTTATATATACTCTTCTATAAAGCTATTTAAAATAATAGCTTTATATATAATATCTTCTAAAATATTAAAAGAATAATAAGTAAAAGAACTAAAGCTTTTATAATAATTATACTTAAGATAATAAGAAACTTTATAAATATTTTTAAATTATATTTCTTTTAAAAAGAGTAAAGAGATAATAGGATTTATAATTATAAATAAAGACTTCTTCTTCTCCCTGACTTTATAAATAACTTTTATATTATTTATAAAGAAGATTTCACTCTTCTTAAAGCTATTTATAATATTATAAGAAATAAAACTATCTTTAGAAATCTTATTAAGCTTATATATAAAATTAGAGTATTTAAAATTAAGAAAGTCTTTATAGATATAATATTAAAGATATTATTAATAAGTACTTTTTAATAGTTAAAAAACTTTAATATTTAGAGGCTATATAAAATATATAGAATAAGGAGAAAGAATAAAGATCTTAATATTAAAGTAAAGATAGTAATCTATTAGCTCTAAGGAGATTTTATTAATAAAGCTATTAATAATAAAAAGTCTTTAAATTTATTACTTTTTAAATTACTTAAAGTATAATTACTTTTAAATAAAATTAGAAATATTAAGATCTTTTATAAATTTATTATAATTAAATTAATTAGAAAATATAATATCTTTTACTTATGCTTTTATAATATATTTAAAGAAGTTATAGTTAAAATACTATATCTAATTTATTAAGATCTCAGTATTAAAGAAACTACTCTTAAAGTAAGTAAAATAAATAGCCTTATCTAAGTTATTAATATCTTAAGATTATATTAATTATATTTTAGATATTATTAATAGTAATATTATAATTAAAAAAATATATTAAGATATACTCTAAAGTCAGGAAATTACTTATATCTAATTATATTTATATATTTAAGTATTATAATTAATCCTCTATGAAAGAAAGAAATAATTTTATATTTAATATTAAATATCTTCTTTATAATAATTATCTTAATTTACTTATAAAGAGTATTAATCTATATATTATATTTATTAATATTAAATATGTAAGAAGCCTTAATATCTCTTTTCTTTATAATTATATTAAAATTAATGCGTGATAATCGCCTCACTCCCGGTTAGCGGGTCATAGTTAATCCGGGCCTTGGTGTTTATCCCACAACACCAAGGCCCACTCTCAGAATTAATCCTCATACCCTTCCGAATGCCCTCACCAGCACCCTTACTAGTGATAAGGCATTAAAAATTAATATAAAATTACTTAAGATTAGAAATATCTTTAGCATTAAATCCTACTCTTTCTTAATTAAAAGCTTAAACTAACTTTTTCTTTTATAGCTATAAAAATAAAAAAATCTCCTATACTAGTTCTTATTAATAGAGCTTTTTAGAGGTATTTATAATACTTTTAGCTTATTTATTACTTCTTTAATAAATTATTAATTATAAAGAAATCTTACTCTTTTAAGCTAAATATTATATATAATTATAATATACTTCTTAGCTTTATTAAGATTTCTTAAGTAATTAATATTATTATTATTAAAAGTAAGCTTTCTAAATAACTTTAGTAATCTAAGATAATAATTAATAAAAGTCTTTAAAGCTTTATATCTCTTAATAATAATATAGATTATAAAAAACTTTTCTTTAATATTATAAAAGTAAGCTTATAAGATTAAGATTATATAAGTAGCTATTATAATGAGGTTTAGATTATAAAAATTAATTATTTTAGAGATCTAGTAAATAAGATATCTTTAAGTATATAATTTAATTAGATAATACTTAGAAATATCTTTTAAATCTTAAGTTTAAAGTAATAAAAATTATATAACTATAACTAAGTGAGGTAGTATTAGATTGGAATAATAGAATGATCACTTGTATCTAGGTAATACCTTAGCTAGTTATCAGCAAGTTAAGAGATATAGATATAGAACTTCCCTACTTTTTAAAAGAAAAGAGAAGATAGATAATATATATAAGCTTTCTAATAATTAAGAGTCTTATTCACAAAAAGAGAACTACTATAAGCATAATTAAGAAGGAAAGCCTAGCGCTTACTAAAGATAATCAGAACTATAACTAATCAGACTATTAGACTTAAATCTAATAATGAGTAAATTAGCTAATATAAGGCCCTGAAAGTCAAATTAAAGAATAAGGATCTATAGGTATATATTAACCTAATAGTGACTAATAAGCCTACCCTAAAGGTAGTTATGCTTATATCTCTTAATATATTAATAGTGAGATAGTGAAGCGCTATAGCTACCTATATAGTAATTACTATAGAAATATTATCTTCCTTAATATAAGAAATAGCTATATAGGAGGTCGATCTATAAGTTAAGGAGCTAGGTAGAATCTATACTGAATATAAATTATAGACTTAATAAATACCTTATTTAATAGAGAAAGATCACTAAATAGTTATTATAATAAGAGTAATATATAATATATACTTAAAGAATTATAAAGATCTAAAGAGAAGAATATTAACTATCTAAGACTAAGTGCTTAATATAATAAATAAAGGAATTATATAATACTATTTTTCAGAAGATAATACTTTAGTAAAATAGGTTTAGTCTCCTTATAATAAGTTCTCCTTAACTTAGATAGAATAGAAGTAAGAGGCTTATAGAGTATATAGAGAGGCTTTAGTAAAACCTTAATATTAAAGATATATAACTTATAAAGAAATAAGTAATTAGTTTAAGTAATAAAGAATATTAATTAATAAAGCTTAAAATATAGGCTTTTAAGAGGCTAAAGAGATAAATCAGTAGTTTATTAACTTTATTATAGTATTGAGATTAATCTCTCTAGAGTTATAAGTAAATGCCTATAGTATTATATAAGTAAATTATATATATTTAAATACTTTATCTATTAGCATAATAGTAATAGATATTTAGCTAGCCCTAGTATTATAGCTAGATACTTAGAGAGCTAAAGTGAGCTATAGTGCCTTCTTAGTGAGAAATAAGAAAGAAGATAAAGAAGAGTATAAGATACTTAAAAAGTTAAGATAAAAGAGATATAAAAGAAAGAAGCGCTCTTATTAAGGATCTAGTGAAAATAAGGCTAGAAGGTATGAAATATATAATATAAGACATATCTTATTAAAGTGCTTCTATACTTTCTTTAAGAAGGCTTATATTAGTTTTAACTTAATATAGGCTATTACTAACTAGGTATAGAGAAAAATAGAAGAAAATAAAAAAGATATAGCTAATTAGATTAAGAAGCTAAAATTAAAATAATTAGCCTAACTATATCTAGTCAGTACTATAAGGCCAAAAGCAGGCTTAGTAATAGTTAATAAGTACTCTCTGAGTAATAGTATATTATTAGACTTAGGAGTAATTATATATATATTTAGAGATATAAGCTAGATAAAGAGCTTTAGAGCTATATCTCTTAAGGACTTCTTTTAGATAAGTATAATATAAGTCTTAATTAAGAGATATAGAGAAGTATAGATTAAGCTTATCTCTTATAATAATATACTAAGAATATTATAACTCTATAATATAGCTCTATATATAATACTAGCTATAAACTTAGTTTTATTTACTAAACTAAGAAAATATAGAATATAGTGAGATATAAGCCTAAGAAATAACTGCCTCTAAAGGGCAGATAGAAGTAATCTCAGTGAGGCCTTAGAGATTAGAGAATAATAAGTACTTAAATATAAGTAACTAACCTAAAGGCTAATATTAAGAAAGGCAAGACTAGTAATAAATATGCCCCCTATTCCTCTAAGAAAATAAGTATATATAACTTAGATTTAGAGAAAGCTATTAAAAGGAAATACTTTACTATAGTATTTAAAACTAAGATATCTAGGGCTAGAGGCTCTCTGATGCCTAGCTATATCTGCCTGAGGAGTATAGATAAAGATAGAAATCTTAATAAGAATATAATAAATAATCACTATTAACTATAATATATATAAAGTGGTGAAAGCTCGCTGACTAATATGCCACACTCCTTATAAGACTATGTAAACAGTAAGCTAAGGAGATTGAATAGCTTTAGATTTTTATCTAATGATATTAGAGTATATAAGCTATATATTAATATAGATATTTATAGATAGAGCTTCTGGCTTTACTTAGGATTATTATATAATTAATTAGATAATCTCTATTATTCTCTTAATAATAAATAGATTCTTAAAGATAATAAAAATATAATATATTAAGAAAGTAAAAGTATTTAAATATAATAATAAGATTATAATAAACTATCTATAAGTATATACTGAGATAGTTAAATAAGAGATATAATATAAACTATTTACCTTAAATATATAAGCTTAAAATAGTAATATAGAAAGAGTAATTATAGCTATTATCTAGAAAAGTAAAGCTATAAGAGTGAGTATAAAGATCTTAAAATACCTTTAGCTAGAATTAATAAAGGCAATGACTTATCTCTATAATTATATACTATTAGTTTAACGTACATGATAAGCTT
>JABEEM010002112.1:0-10386 GCA_013363185.1 Fusarium secorum | reverse complement strand
TTATCTTATTAATATATAGGATAGTAATATTATATATAGGATATCTATAATATCTACTTATACTTTAGATAATTTAGGTATTTTTATAAATCTCTTTTTACTTAAATATATTTTTCTAGAGTGATAGGATCTTCTATTTCCTTTTTATTATAAGCTTAGATATAGATATTATTATCTTTTTTAGTGATTACTTAGTCTCTTATAAGTTCTATATATTTCTAGTTTTTATTATTTTAGTAATAGTTTTTAAGTTTACTATATTAAGGTATAATCTCTGAGTTCTAAACTATCTTATTTTCCTTATATTTGATTTTCTTAATATTAAGTTCTCTTTATATCTTACTTACTTCTATATAGTTAGGATCCTTATAGTATTAGCTTGGTCTTTCTTTTATAGTTCTGGTTAGGATGTTGTTTATTGAGGTATAGATATTATATTAGATTATTGTATCTTAGATTCTGAGAGGTGCTCTTGTCTTATTAAAGACTTATTAGACTATATTATCTATCTCTTAGTTAATTTCTTTAGTACTTAGTTTATTATTTAAATTAAAGTTAACTTCTTTTTCTTTTCTAACTATAGAGATAGTTTTTCTTTCTATAGATTATTATTATTCTTATTCTGGTATTAATACTTATTTAAGTTTAATTACTTTATCTTTTTTATTTTAATATTATTATTTCTTTCTATAGTTATTCTATTTCTCTTTTTTCTCTTTCTTATTTTATAAGTAGAGGACTACTATTATTTATATAGAGTATCTTAGGATAGGTTATTATTTTTTTAAAATATCTAGGTAGTATTTATTAAGTATTTATTCTTTATTAAGAAATGGATTAGGTATTATTATAAATATATTAGCTCTAGATCAGTTATATCCTGATCTTATTATATTAATAGTTTTAATTACTATTTAAGGTTTATTATTCTTCTTAATAGTATTAATTCTCTTATTTTTAGAAACTAGTTTATACTTTTAATTAATTTTAATAAGATTTTTATATTCTTAATTAAAGTATCTCTTCTTGCTATAGTTTTAATAAGTGATTTTTAACTTATCTCTTCTAATTACTCTAATATATATTAGTCTAGGTTCAGTACTATACTATATATTGACTTATTATTTCTTTCCTTAGTTTAGGTTTTATTAATTATTAGTATTCTATTATGAGTTATATGATTCTCTGTATTTTTTAACTTGTTTTTCTCTATATTATTTATATTATTAATTATTGATTTCTATAATAATATTTATAAGTTTATTCAGGCTCTTGGGTTTTAGTTTGATATTTACTAAAGCATTCTTGACTTCTGACTTAAGTCCTTGGTATACCTATACTATATAGGCTTCTTCTCTTTAATTTAATTTAGCTGCTTAATAGTAATACTTTACTAAGTAATCTATAGCTAATCTTTTTTACTTAAGTTATTAGATCTTTATTTCTATTATTTATTTTTTTACTTACTATTTTAAAAGTATTCTTAAGTTCTTCTTTAAAATATTTATATTTTTTATAAATATATTTTATTATTTACTATTATTTATTAAGTGAGTTATTAATAAAGTTATAGATAATTAGTTTTATTGTTTATAATACTTTGTCTTTAAGAAAGCTTATTCTATATCTAACTCTTAGTTTATTAGTGCTGAACTGGATTAGATAGTATATTTAGTAATTTTATAAATTAATAAGGAATTCTTAAAGTTTATTATATTATTATTAAATAGATTAGATTAATAAGATTAAAGGATTTCTCTAAAGTCTTTTCTAGTAATAATAAGGGCTTAGGTATATTTAATATATTCCTTATATAGCTTCTGACTGTTTTTAGCTTCTTTCCTAAGTGCCTCTACTATCTTAGCGAGATTAGCTACTTTCTTCTCTAAAGCCTTAATTCTATTTTATATAATCTTAGTATTATTCTTAATATTATCTAAAAGAGTATTATACTATTCTCTTAGATTATAAAGTTTCTTCTTAAGTTTCTTAACTTTATCTTTATAAGAGTTTAGGTGAATAGGAGAGCTTAGAATGTCCTCTTTCTTATCTATTTCTATTAAGACTTCCTGTAATTCCTTTATAAGGGGTTAAGGTTTCTCAGGGGGCATGGCATGCTAGGCATAGCCCGCGGTTAAAGAGTGACTTAGAGTAATAAGTGCTATTATATAGATATTACTTAGTATTATATAGTATAATCTAAATAAGAGCTATTAATATATAATAAGTTAGTTCCTAACTATAGATAAACTAAGCTATATTAAGTTTATTATTAGTAGATTATATAAAGCATAATACTGAGTATTATTAAAGTATTATATTTCTTAATAATAAATTAATATATATTAAGCTTAATTAATATAAAGAAGTTTTATTAATAGCTAATAAGCTAAGAGTTCTATTTTAAAGTTAAATAAATATCTTTATATATCAAGTAAAGTATATTACGATCCCAACAGTTATATCACGTATACTCCACAAAAAACCCTACTTCAAGTAACTAACTAGGCATAGACTGATAAGTATAGGAATAACTGTTGGAAAGCTTATGTGTATTGTCTGTCCTCTCCTCTCTTTTAGAAAGCGGAGAAGTTCTGTATCTGTATCCCTCAACTTGCTAATAACTAGCTGAAGTATTACCTAGGTACAAGCGATCATTTCATTATTCTAATCTAACACCCCTCTTCAGTATATAAGAAATTATAGTCTTATATACTGGTCTTTTGGATATGAGTGCTGGAGTGAGTGTGTTTTCGGCGAGATATCGCTAAGAGATTGGTGGGTGTAGTCCGTGCACAGGTTATCCTAGTAATTGGTTTTCCTATATTTAATTTTTTTACTTAAAATATTTAGTTATTGATAAACTATCGCTGACTACTCTCTTGCTTTTTTCTAAAACTTTCTGCTAAATTTCAATCTCTTATTATAATATCTAAAAAATTTCCATTACTATGTCTTATATTTCCTCCTATATGACCATTCTCCAAGAGTTTATCTATAACCTAGAGATTCAGCTTATTAACTAATCCCTCAGAGAGATCCTATGCTTTTACTGCGTCTATAACATTCATCATGACCTTTCTCTCCAATGCTGCGCTAGCCCTTCGCTAGAGTGTTATGTTTTCTATAGTGATGATAGAAAGAAATACAGCTCTATATGTTTTACCTATACTTTGAGCGCTAGCTTTCGCTGACCTTTCGCTAGTTTCTCGTGAATACTTCAGCGCTATCCAGGCTTATTACCTAGCTATTAAGTGTATTTAAGATCGCTTTGTGAATGAGGAATTAGATGCTACTCAGGTCTAGCGGGCCTGTATTGCTATTAAGTCCTGCGGCGCAGCTTGGCGAGTAGTCGCTGAACGCACGCATAATCCTGCCTCCAGTGGTGGCAGCTCTTTAGCTGCTACTCTTTAAGCTCAAGATATCATATCCCTTTAGGACCTCTAGGCCCTCTAGTGCCTTATTTCTATATATTTTCGTCAAGTTCTCTCCGATTCCTCAGCTAACTTATTGCCAGGGTGGCGTCGAACTTACTCCTGAGGAGGTATCTGCTCAGGTTGCTTCTGCGATGCCTCTCTACGCCCGAAATGTCACTGCCGCGACTCGCCTTCGCTCGGCGATCCTTCGTTGGTTTTGACTCCAACTTCTCCTTCTCCTTTATGTAAATAATTCTGACCTTATTCCTTCCTGACATCTACTCGCTGTGATCTCGGCGAGCCCTAGCTATTTGAGAAAGATTTAGAATTTCTCACTAATAAGGCTCTTAGTTAGACTGTCAGCTATCATTTGAGCTGATAAGGTATATATCACATCTACTGTTCTATTTACTATTTCTTATCTTAGCTAATGGTTGTAGATCTGTATATGTCGTAGCTTTGTGCGCAGCTTGACTAATTCCTCCTTGACTAGTCGGATTGTCTGTAGGTTGTCGCATTGTATTGTTACTTTCAGTAGCTTGGTGGGCCCTCGTCGAGGGATCTTCGCTTTAAGGTTGATTTATAATAAGGATATAAGCCAGCTTGCAAAAATAGCTTCCTTTGCTGCTTGTGATAGGGCAAGAAGTTCAGTCTCTATTATGGATATTATTACTATATCTTACTTATTTACTCGCTAGCCTATTAGTCTGCTAAACAGTTATATGGCATAGGCTTGTGAGCTCTGCCTGTCCAGCGAGTTATTGGCGAAGCTTGCATCTGAGGCTACTAGTAGCCTATCAGAAGGAGAGTTGTCATTACTCCTAAATTGCAGAGCTAAGTCCTTTGTTTAAGTAAGGTATTATATTGCTCTATTTACAGCTTTGTGATGTTATGGTCCTGGGTTCTAGTTAAACCTCGCTAGCTAACTCGCTGTAAAGGCAATATCTAGCTGAGTTATCACCGCGGTATATATAATAGTATTTACTTTCTATTAGTACCTATTAATGCTTTTTAGGCTTGATAATTTAGTATATAGTAATAACTCTTCCTGTGCTATTGAGACTAATGTTCTATATCTCAGTAGGGGCTCTGGAAGTAATTATCATATCTTATCAATATATACGGCCTGGGAGAGCTATAGGCGATAGGTTGGCCTATCTCTTATGACCTCAATCCCTAGGAACTACTGCAGGGTCTTTCCTCCTTTAATGTAATATATCTCTTATAATCTCCTTATTAAGTCCTTTACTTGTCCTTCTTGTTCCTTTAGGTAGTAGAGGACGCAGTTATCTATATAGAAGAAGAATATTATATTATCTTATATCTAATAATAGTCTTCGCCAGGTACTCAGCGAAAGCCTATTTATAGGAGGCCCTTCTTAAAATATCTTTACTATAGAAGAGGTGACCTGCGAAGTCTATATAGAGCTTTCTATAGTTTAAGGACTACGCTAGGCTTTTAGTAACTTATTGGCATTTCTATATATATCTCTTTATTTAATATTAACTGCATGAATATATTGACTGTATTATATTGGAGTATCTCGTAGTTGAATCTGGTCATAATCGCTATCAATACCCTAAATGACATCCCTGCTAATATGGCTGCGTAAGTATCTCAGCTATCCCTTGCCTGCTAGTCTCCCCAGACTACTAGTCTTGCTTTGATTTTAATAAATCTTCCGTGTTTATCTAACTTATAGACATATACCTAGTGATACCTGAGTATTCAATGACTCTTCGCCATGGTCTTAGCTACTTCTATCCATGACTGAGAGAGTTTATAACTCTCTAAATATGATTCTTCTGCTTTTTAGATTGCATCCCGGTACGGATGACTTTTTATATTAGTATGTGAGCTAGGGAGCCTCTCTAAGAGCTTCTAATGTGTACTGACACAGGGCCCCTTTTCCTCGCCCAGTGTAGAGCTTGTTCTATCTCTTTAGGCCTCTCGCTTTCCTGCACTGGATTGGTTTAGAGGCTAAGGTAAGCTCCCTCCTTTCAGCGAGTTCTCAGAGCTGGCTAGACTCTCTTGACTCTTGTGACTTTGGGTCTTCTGTCAGGTGCCTATATATATTTTATATTGTAGCGTCCCTGCTAAGAACGCTGCATTGAAGGGGATATGATCTCTCACTTATATTTCGGCGAGGGTTTTACTTACTGACTTATTACCTCTCTTTATATCTAGGCCTTTGGCCAGAGTGTAGAAGAATCCTGATAGGGGTAATTCTGGTGGTGTTAGAAGTACTTTAAATCTGAATTATATATATAGTTCTGATTGTTTGCCTGCCTTCGCTAATTTATCGGCTTCAGAGCTCCTAAATTCTATATACTCATTAGCAATTTTATCTAGCTCTTTATCCGCTAAATGCGTCTGCTATTAGTTAGGCTGAGATTATTAAAGTAAAATTAATTCCTTGATTTGTTTCTTAATTGCTGCTAGGTCTTTGATACGTAGGTTATCCCGAAGGGTCGCCACGTTTCTATCGAAGTGTTGCTGCTCGTTGAATATGATATCCCGTGTTATAAATACCTCCTTGTTCAGTAGGTTCTATATCCTATAGGAATTACTTAATATATATCTTACTAGGTACTCAATCCACCTCTTGGGGGCTTAGTAGTGTAATCTATTTAGGCTTAGTTATATATCTTTTATAAGTGTAAAGGCTTTGCATCTATATACACAGAGATATGATAGATCTAGCTTCGCTAAGTACTCGGCGATATAGGCTAAGTGGAAAATCTCGTATAGTGATTTGTGCTGTCGCCGAACTGACGGCGTGCGGTTATAGAGATAGGTCGCTGCCTTTATTGATTCTGGCTAGAGATATTCTGAGATCTTTATACTTGCTCTTATAGCTCTGCTTTTCTAAATAATAGCTATAGCTACTCTTTCTGCACTGCTATTTTGGGCTTATGTATTTAGGGCAGATAGTTCACATCGTATCCCTTATTTGACTATCTCGGCATATACTCGCGGATAGTTCGTCGTGATCTCATTGTCATACTTAAACACTTTTACCTTCTTAATATATTGTATTTCTATTATCTTTAAGAACTCATTTATTGCTAAGAGGATGGAGGGGGTTATCTGATCTGTTGTATAATAATCCCAAGTAAAGCCAGAAGCTCTATCTATAAACATCCATACTGATATATAGCCTGCATACTCTGGTATTATCAGATGAAAATCTAGAGCTATTTGATCTCCTGGGCTTGCTATTTGCATAGCCTCTCGAGGAGCGCGGCATACCAGTCAGCGAGCTTTCGCCACTCTATATGCATTATAGTTAATAGTGATTATTTATTATATTCCTATTGGGATTTCTGTCTTTATCTGTACTCCTCAGGCAGATGTGGCTAGGCATCAGAGAGCCTCTAGCCCTAGATATCCTAGTCTTAAGTACTATAATAAAGTATCTCCTTTTAGTAGCTTTCTCTAAGTCTAAGTTATATATACTTATCTTCTTAGAGAAATAGAGGGCATATTTACTGCTAGTCCTGCCTTTCTTAGTATTGGCCTTTAGGTTAGCTGCTTATATTCAAGTACTTGTTGCCTTCTGATCTCCGAGACCTCGCTGAGATTGCTTCTATCTGCCCTTTAGAGGCAGTTATTTCCTAGACTTATATCTCACTATATTCCACATTTTCTTAGTTTAGTAAATAAAACTAAGTTTATAGCTAGTATTATATATAGGGCCATGTCATAGAGTCGCAGTATTCTCAGCGTGCTATCGCGAGAGATAAGCTTAACTTATATTTCCTTATATCTCTTAATTAAGACCTGCGTTATACCTGACCAGAAGAAGTCCTCAAGAGGTACAGCTCTAAGGCTCTTTATCTGGCTTATATCTCTGAATATATGTATAGTTGCTCCTGAGTCTAGTAACATACTATCACTCAGGGAGTACTTATTAGCTATTGCTAGGCCTGTTTTCAGCCATATGGTGCTGACTGGATATAGTCAGGCTGACCTTTCTAGTTTCAGCTTCTTAATCTGATTAGCTATACCTTCCTTATTTTCTTTTATCCTTCTCTACGCCTGGTCAGCGATAGCCTGTACTGGTTTAAAACCAGCATAGGCCTTCTTAAGGAAGGCATAGAAGCATTTTAATAAGATATGCCTTATATTATATACTTTGCACCTTCTGGCCTTGTCTTCGCTAGATCCTTAGCGAGGGCGCTTCTTCCCTTTATGCCCTTTTTATCTTAACCTTTTAGAGGTCTTATGTTCTTCTTTATCTTCTTCCTTATTTCCCGCTAGGAAGGCACTATAGCTCACTTTAGCTCTCTGGGTGTCTAGCTGTGATGCCAAGGCTAGCTGAATGTCCGCCGCTACCACGCCAATAGATAGGGTATTTGAATGTATGTGATTCGCCTGTGTGACGCTGTAGGCATTTGCCCATGACTCTAGAGGGGTTGATCTTAATGCCATAATAAGGTTAGTAAACTACTGATCTGTCTCTTTAGCCTCTTGAAGGCCTATATCTCGGGCTTTATTGATTGAGATCCTTCACTGCTTGAGCTAATTACTTGTTCCTTTATAAGTTATATATCTTCAGCGTTGGGGTTTCGCTAAAGTCTCTCTATATGCTCTGCGAGCCTCCTGCTTCCGCTCTGTCTAAGTCAAGGAGAACTTATTATAGAGAGACTAAACTTATTCTGCTAGAGTATTATTTTCTGAAAAATAATACTATGCGATTCCTTTATCTACTATATTAAGTACTTAGTCTTAGATAGTTAATATTCTTCTCTTTAGATCTTTATAATTCTTTAAGTATATATTATATATCGCTCTCATTATAGTGACTATTTAGTGATCTTTCTCTATAAGATAAAGTATTTATTGAGTTTGTATTTCGTATTCAGTATGGATTCCACCTGGCTCCTCAACTTGCGGATCGACCTCCTATGTAGCTATTTCTTATGTTAAGGAAGATGATGCTTCTGCGGTAGTTGCCGCACGGGCGGCTGTAGCGCTTCGCCATCCCACCGCCGATATATCGGGGGGTGTAGGTGTGATTACCTTCAGAATAGGTTTATTAGTCACTGTTGGGTCAATGTATACCTATAGATCCTCGTTCTTTGATTTGACCTTCAGGGCCTTGTACTAGCTGATTCACTCGTTGCTAGATTCAAGTCTGATGGTCTGATTAGTCATAGTTCTGATTATCTTTAGCGAGCGCTAGGCTTTCCTTCTCAGTTTATGCTCATAGTAGTTCCCTTTTGCGAATAAGACTCTTAATTATTAGAAAGCTTATGTGTATTATCTATCCTCTCCTCTCTTTTAGAAAGCGGAGAAGTTCTGTATCTATATCCCTTAACTTGCCGATAACTAGCTGAAGTATTACCTAGGTACAAGCGATCATTCCATTATTCCAATCTAACAATAACAGCACTCCAGGGCCGCGTCATTCCAGGACTGATAATAACCTCATATTATATCGCTCCTATATAACTACTCTTAGTATATAGAATATTTTTATTTATACTTTTATAGACTCTAGTTTATTAACTATTAATAAAACTTCTTTATATTAATTAAGCCTGATATATATTGATTTACTATTAAGAGATAACTATAATACTTCGATAATACTTAATATCACGCCCTATATAATCTACTAATAATAAACCTAGTATAGCTTAGTTTATCTATAGTTAAGAACTAACTTATTATATATTAATAGCTCTTATTTAGACTATACTGCGTAATACTAAGTAATATCTATATAATAGTACTTACTACTCTAAGTCACCCTTTGACTATAGGCTATGCCTAGTATGTTATAACTCCTAAGGAACCTTAACTCCTTATAGAGGAACTATAAGAAGTCTTAATAGAAATAGATAAAGAAGAGAGTATTCTAAGCCTTTCTATTTACTTAAACTCTTATAAAAATAAAGTTAAGAAACTTAAGAAGAAACTTTATAATCTAGGAGAATAGTATAATACTCTCCTAAATAATATTAAGAATAATACTAAGATTACATAAAATAGAATTAAAGCTTTAGAGAAGAAAGTAGCTAATCTCGCTAAGATAGTAGAGGCACTTAGGAAGGAAGCTAAGAATAGTTAGAGACTATATAAAGAATATATTAAATATACCTAAGCCCTTATTGCTATTAGAAAAGACCCTAGAGAAATCCTTTGACATTATTAACCTAACCTATTTAATAGTAATATTAATAAACTTTAAGAATTCCTTACTAATCTATAAAGCTATTAGATATATTACTTAATCTAATTTAGTATTAATAAATTAAGAGTTAGATATAGAATAGGCTTTCTTAAAGACAAAGTACTATAAATAATAAAACTAATTATCTATAACTTTATTAATAACTTACTTAATAAATAATAATAAATAATAAAATATATCTATAAGAAATATAAATATTTTAAAGAAGAACTTAAGAACACTTTTAGAATAATAGATAAAAAATAAATAGTAGAAATAAAGATTTAATAACTTAAGTAGAAAAGATTAGCTATAGACTACTTAGCAGAGTATTACTATCAGGCAGCTAAATTGAATTAAAGAGAAGAAGCTTATATAGTATAGATATATTAAGGACTTAAGTTAGAAGTTAAGGATATCTTAGTAAATATTAGATTAAAACTTAAGAACTTAAATAAACTTATAAGTATTATTATAGAAATTAATAATTAATAATATAAATAATATAGAGAAAAATAAGTTAAAAAATATAGAGAATTATATAACTCATAATAGGATATTAATAATTAATAAAACTTAAACAAAGGAAAGAAATAATAAGTCAATATATAGCATGGTACTAAATCTAGATTAATATATATTAAAGTGACTAGAAGAGATAAGTTAAAAATTACTTAAGTTATTAGAACTATAATAAGAAGAGATACTTTAATTAAGAATATAAGAATCCTATCAAAACTAACCAGAAGTATAAATTAGTTTTTAAATGTCACAGCGCAAGACCAGAC
>JABEEM010002107.1:0-29296 GCA_013363185.1 Fusarium secorum | reverse complement strand
TTTCTGGCCCTTCCTCCGTAGATAAGTCTGAATAAGGAAGGACCCTTGAGATCGTCTCATTCTTTTCATTTTATTCATCATTCTCCTTTTTGCTCGTCTTTGACTTCTCCTAATAACTCATCTACTTACTCCGTACTATACCTATTGCTTCGATTTACTACTACACATGTAGTAGATGGCAGCCTTCCAGCTACATCTTCTATATGTCTGTAGTACAGGTACCTTATACAATACACATCAATCAATCGACAACCTCCCTTGTCTTCCGAATTACCAAAATCCCGGGACTGCCTGCCCCTCTCTCGCCGCAATGATCTGGTGGTGGTCTCACACTCGCAAAACCCCTTGGATCAGAACACCAATCTGGTCTCTCGATATGGACATGCGCTACGCACTCATATGTATATAACATCCTATGCCATGACCCGGCATTGGTTCTGCCGTACGTTTCCATACTAACTTAGCTCCTGGTCATTCTCTTGTAATACCTAATTCATTGCACACTAAAAAACCATAGAGTATGTGCCCTCGAATAATCCAGTTACGGACATGGATAACCTTTCAACTATACACCAGTCAAATTCCACATGACTTCCGAATGCTATTTTTGGATCCTTTCAAACCTCTTTCCAACCCAAAGTCAAAGTCAAAGCACCTCAACGCCAGAATCCGCGACTGCGCGACCCGATATTACCACAGCAGCCATTATAGGTACTCGTTCATGTGTACCACCATCCACCTAAAGACCGAATCATGAAATGGAAAAGACTTGACATCATCATGCGTGGGTATCGGATAAGATAAGAAACAAAAGGGGTCCTCAGGGGTGAGTAAGTTGCATCTCGACACATCTCGACACAAGCGTTTTGGCGTCGAATACAGCAACAGTATGCTACGAGCATAATTTCATCGTCACCGCCCTTCATCGTCGTTCGTCTCGTTCGTGCTTTTCGACAAGCTCACCAGCTCTTAGCAAGACGCTCATGCCATCGAGGCGAGTCTTGAAGGACCGATCCTCGATTGGGGCCATCAGATCAGGTGCCGGCGTCATTGGCACATCGCTGTCCACCATACATTCGTCGTTCCTGGCTGGAGGGCCAGTGGGTGGCAATGGTTGAGAGCCTTTAGAGCCGAGTTAGCTTGGACTTCTTAAAGAAGCCTCCATAGATTCAAGTACCATATCCCCTGGGCACAACGCCGTGGCCAAAATATGGCCTTACGAGTGGCACAGGGTCTGTTGGGCTCGGGGTCGTCGTACCAGTACCTAACCCGGAAACAGGAGAACCCCGTTCGAACATGGCCGCGTTGGCAGCAACAACTGGTGTCGGCAGCGTCTGATGGTGGGAAAGGAGAGCGTGGATTGGGAGCGGTCCTTCGCCGGGAGTCCGTGCAAAGCCCCCTGCTGGACTCACTGAACCAATACTGCTGCTGGAAGACGGTTCATGCCGGAGGAGAGGGGGCTTGGGCGGCGCCGATGGAAGCACGTTGGGGATTTCGGGTACCGACCTAGGGTGGTTCGCGGCAACAAAACCACTCGAATAAGGATTACCTTCAGACCCGGATGCAATTGGCATCCCTTTCCTTCCATCTTCGAGCATGTTGGACAACGAGGGTAGATGTTGATGTGAAACTTCTACTCCCCGACCTCCTTCTCGCCAGGACTGCTGGCGTTTGGGAGCTTGGTAATGGGGTTCCCGTGGACTTCCAGCATCGAAGTGGGCGGCCTGGGGTGATGACATGATCTCGTCGTTCGAGTTTGCCTGGGATAACAGAGTTGGCGTAGTCGACGAGTGCTGCGATTCAGCTATCGATGTAATCGAATTCAACCTTTCTCGCCGACAAGGTGGTGGCTCACTACCCTGCAACCTCTCACTACCACTGCCGCTCGAAGTGTTGCCTCCCGGTGTCATGGTGCTGCTGCTACTGCTGCTGTGTCGTAATCGAACCGGATCCAATTTTGTCCTCTTAGAGACATCGGCTAGCCAACGGCGGGATGTCAGTTTTACTGTTATGTCAACGTGTGATGGATTTGATGCCATCTGGCTACAAACCTTGAGTACGTTTGGCCTGCTTCTCCTTGAACTCGTGGAGATATTGCATATACTTCCGATAGTCGGCCGTTTTCTTATATTCCATCAAGTCACGGTGGTACTTCTCCTTATCGGCATTTGCTTGGCTTTCATATGCCTCCTTTTCGCTTGCATTCAGGTTTTGCCAATTCTCTCCGACGAGTTTTGCAATTTCTGTGAACGTGAGATTTTGGCTTTTCAAGTCTTCCCTCATTTCTTTTCATTGTTTGTCAGTAAATCTTCACGAACAACGAGCGCGTGTCAGGGCACAACTCACTGTTGGAAAACAATACATATGCTGACGGAGGCCTCTCAGGGGCATTCTCGTCAGGCTGGTACCTTGTTAGTCATCAAGTCGCCACTTGAAAAATGCAAAAGTTTCAACTCACCTTAGGGTGACGCCGATACTTTCGTTTGGCAACACCTTGTCCTTCGGGCGGTAGTTCCATCCGAGTGGGCTCAGGCTGCACACTATCCGATTTTGCATCCTCGCTGGTTGGCCTGACAGGAGTCACCAACGACACCGATGGGGAGATGCCCCGGGCATTAGCTATCCTTCTTTGGAGCTTCTAAAGAAATTGCGTTAGCGGCTGCCTGAGTAGGCGGTGACAGGAACCATACCCTCCGGTGGCCTAGTTTGACACCCAATGCATCTCTGAAAAAGGATGTTAGCGGAAGTGTTGCAATCAGTCCAGTAAGAAGGAAACATACAGATCTGACTCCTGGATGTCAAGAATAATATCCCACTCATCGAAACCTTGCTCAACGAATGCACCAAGATACTGGGACAATCCCAACTCGGCAAAAATTGACTCAAGATCGGGAGACATACAGCCCAGCTGGAAAGTTCCGGGGAACCTCCCTCCAAAGACAAACGGTTTTTTTGGATTAATTGGTACCAGTGTGGCGGCTCAACTTCGTCCCAGGTACAAGTGGCTAGGGTGCTATACAATTTGATGAGAAACAAACAAAGGTATCAAGTGATCAAGCCAGTTTGCGTCGAGGGTGCGTCCAGTGTACGTCTGGTGTTATGTTCGGGTTCGTCTTTTATATAAATATGTTAACCACTGGTATATGAGGCCTTTGATGGTCTTTCTTGTTGGTTGATTGTGTTGATGGATGGGTATAACTGAAAATGGGTGGGTTTTGGAACGCGGGGTTTGGCACTGAGCTTTGATGAACTGACGAGGTCGGTTCAAGCTTGGTGGCTCAACAAGGAGCTATTGTGAGATTGATGTTAGGCAAGAATCTGGGAGTAACAAGGTGTTATGCTACATTCGAAAAGTTCCTGAATATGCGGATGAGGCTTTGGATTTTTCGGTGGGTAGTGATCGATCAAGTGTGAATGAGTGAGGAGGCTCGGATGTGCAACGGAGATCTTGGGCAACACAGGAGTGATAAACTCAGGGATCGAGAGGAACAGGGTCTGATGATTGGGTTGAAGTGCATAAAGTCCTTGGTGAACATACAGAGGGTAAAGGGAGGGGGTGTAGGAGAATGACGAAAGAAATAGGAGGCACGTACAAGTAAGATGTGATGGTATTGGGCCGGAGAATCGGTGAGCAGCGGACCTTGGACAAGAAAAGAGTTGGCTCATATGTGAAGGGTTGTTATTCTTCGCCAATTGACAAGCCACAACGATGAGCAGAAAGACTTTTCTGAGGCAGAAGCTGGAAAGTCAAAGGAAAGGGAAACAACAGAGGGCCAGCAAGTAGGCTGGATAGATGAGATGAGTTCGAAAGGGAGTGAAGAGCAGTTACGAGCACCCCCAGAGACAACAAGCGGAATCGGATATCTCGATTGCAAAGAGCAAGTGCTGTGCTGTGGTGGATTGAGGGAAGGGTATTGTGTCCAACCGCGATGGAGGAAGAATGCAAGCTCACAATCTGTCAGCGGCGCAAGACCTCGTCTGGGATAGATGTCGAGGATAATGACGAGACGTGGATTGGCAGGTGATCTTCGGACTGAAACTTATGAGGCGACTGTGAGGTGACAGATCCAAGGGAACAGGCCCCGGGTTAGGTTTGGCTGCAGGTCGGTTGAGGATCAAATGTTCTGGACCTAGGCTCTTGTTGGCGTGTGCGCGAGCGTGAGAGTCAAAAGACAGGCAAGGCAGGACGAATATAAAGAATTAGACTGTAGGGACGGGACTTCAGTCGTGGACGTACGGGAGGGGGTGTGAGGGCTGTCGAAGAAAGACAGGTCAAAGATGAGTTGCTCTGTGGGGAGCTGGTGTTAGAGCCAATATTGGGATGGGGGATTCTTGTTCAGGGCATCGTGGGATCCAGATGCTGTATGTAGATGGAGGTAGAGACAGGGTCCAGGGGAAAACGGGGCAGAGTCGGAGGTGCCGCAGCCACCGGCAAAAGAACAAACACGATGAGTTGAACGTGAAATAGGCAAAGCAGGGTTTCGGAAGCGATGATAGAATCGTGAGAGTTCAAGTGGCAGAAAAAGAGCAGAAACATCAGATTCCTACATGGCACTCGCTTCGGGGGGGTGGTCTTGCTGTTCAGAGGCTCCAAGAGAACTAGGAGGGCATGGTCTAGCCCAGTCAGTTCACAACTCAATCTAAAGGGGGCGTGGACGTGTATGGAAGAAGGGTGTACGTCTACAATCTTCCGTCAAGGGCACACAGCCTTGGCACGCTTGTCTCTTAAATTCTGGGCAGGCTGTTGATCCGCAGCCTCTTTCTTTTTCTGTTATAGAGCGTATCAAGTTTTGACGTTCGAGAAAAGGTGAATGATGCAAGGGCCGATTTTACGCCGGAGCATTATCATCATTGTCCATCATCCATCATATTGGGTCTTGGGAGTTATGGACAATTGGCACCAACATTGCTTAGCAACGTACGTACAGAAATGCAGCTCAGACTCGAGATGGGTCGAAAACAAGAAGCGTGGAACCCCGAGGCCCTGTCATCGGCTACGTATACGATAGGGCGGCACCTGGACAACATCGAGATGCCCCAACTTGGTCCAATTGACGCATTCATGAACGATATCTGGGACCATGGGCATATTGATGTCGCTTCAACGCAACACAACGCAGCGCTACTGGTGCCCGTGACTGTGAGCTCTAGCAGAGCCATCCATGAATGGATGGACGGATGTGTTGAGGGAAAAATGCGACGCGGTGCTTGAGATGGGAGCACCAAATCGAAAGTCGGAAGGAAATCGGCACTCATCGAAAAGATACACACCATTGCTGCTACTGCTGATGCTGATACTGATGCTGCTGGTGTTTGTTTTATGTTCCACAGAGCGAGCGGTCCCATCATGATGTTCCAAGGACGCGGGCAGGCCTGTTATGGGGTTTGGCGCATCGCATCCTCTATTCAGAAACAGGCAATTGGGCATGACGATCAACCGTCAATTTGATTGATTGATTTGCCCCGACACGGCAGGATGACAGTCATTGGCTAGGTGCGTCACCCGTCCACACCAGGCTTTGCCAGCCTTCGAACTCAGGAGCATGTCGGTAGCGCAGCAACTCAGAAACTGTAACGGGTAAGATCTCGATCCCAATCCGTGAAACGGTCGTGGCCTTCCGTACGGTACGATACGGGATGACTGCGTGATGGGGTGAGAATGTCACGCTCTTGGACGTGGTCTCCCCATCATCCTCTGCAGCTGGCTCAAGGATCTTCGAAACTCGCCGAGACGGTGCACATCAACCAGCTAAAAGAAGCGTGACAGACGGACGGTCAGGGTTGAAGTTGAGCTTGTTCTACAAATGGCAACGCTCGTCGGTAGCCAGGTGGTTGTGGGTTAACTAAAACGGAGTTTCTGGGTCAAGTTCTGGTGGTCGGAGCTATTGCGAGCCGGGGGTGTGGAGCCCGGTATAAGTGACGCACGCCCTGGACTGTCCACAATCCGCTCGTGGGTTGTTCCTGATCGCCATCGAGCCATCGCCTTTGTTGAAATCGAGGTTTGGCTTACTGATCGCACAACGCCAGAACTCCAACTTCACCATGATCGAGCAGGGCCTTGATCGAATCGCCCATGATGCCGCGCCAACAGGTGATCTGCTTGCTCAGAAATGCCCCAGGTCCCCTTTTCACGGGCCACACGGTACGGCCACCGACGTCTTTGGGAAGTCCGTTCGTGCAGTGACAGAGGGATGCAGCCGCCAGAATTCGTCATATTGTGCTGATGGTTGATGATGCCTCAAGTCGAATGACGCATATTGGAACTCGTTCCAAGGCATCATGTGTTTTCCCTTTCTACCATGATGGGGCAGTGTCATCCAGGGTGAAAACGCACGACCGACCTCCGGCAGTCCTCCTTTGGTTCTATTTCTCCGGTGCTCTGATAGTCTACTTCTGTTTGGGCCATTTGGGTATATTCTGCGTTGACGAGCCGAAGCTGAAGGAGATCGTTGGTTCTATTAGGCATAGTGGCTATTAGTGGGCATGCGATAGTTCACAAGTACCTAGTTTGTAAGTTAATGGCTATCAACGACCGAGATGTGCAAGATAGGATTATTCATCGTCCGGCCACTCAAGTGGCATTGAAAACATTCGATAGCCACAATACGTGGTGTCGGTAATTGTGAATCGAAAGCTGGTGGTAAAATCGCCATGAGCGGGATGGGAATTCGACAGAGGGTCTAGAATCTCGATCCCTCAGAGCCCTGGGATTGGTGAATAGTGGCGGATTGAGTGACCGGCTCCCCGTTCAATGTAACGCCTCCCCCTCTGGCCATGCATCTCTCGTTTCAATCCCAGAGGCTTATTCAGACTGTGCCACCTTGGCTATTTCCACCAAGTATTGAGCTTGAGTTGGCGATATCTTGATCGATCGTAAAACTGATCATGGCCTAGTATTCGAACTTGCAAGTTAAGAATGATGTAAAGTAAGGGACACGGAGCATGGTCCGTATCACTGAGCCAATAAGCTTTAAGCTCGCGGAACCCAAAAATCACCGGTTTTCTCGGGTGAAGCGAAAGACTACCGGCGGTAGGTGCTCTCTGCTGTTATGACAGCAGCCTAACTACTATTTAGCCATACTAGGCGCCTGGAGGGTTGAAGGAGGCTGAAGTACCTGGGTTGGCTGGCTGCATCTCCAACGTCCGCCTCCGACGGCTGGCGATTTGTGCACATAGAATAGATATGAAAGCTACAGTGGCCGAAAGGTTTCGGGCATTGTAGTTTTTGATGTCAAAAATAAACGCTTATGACCGACTCCCCGACGTCGCATAAAGCGCATCAAAGCGAGTATTTCTCCACGATGTTGAGTCTAGAACGTTGACGGGAGGAATAAGTGACGAAGTGATAGGATTTTGATAGGGTCACTGGCTAACTGGGTAAGTTACGGGCTGACAGGGCAATGGCCATCCATATCTGATCTTTGGAAAGGGTGTGCACGAACTGGTAGGGAGAGAGGCAGTTGGTTGGTTCCTGTCCAAACCCTGCATAGAGTGCATGGAAGGGGCCGCTTCGAGTCCGCTTTCCTGGGCTACCTATTATTCCCGGATGTCCTGTTAATCTTAGTCTACGCCTGCCTATAATAATCCCACTCTACCTATTTGGTTTCGCTTCCACCTTAGTAGTTGTTGCTCTATCTGATTGGCCGGGCTTAAGCGCTTTTTTATGCTTCTTCACATTCAACACGTTTACACACAGGTCCTAGGTAAGGTAAGTTACAAACAAAGTTACCTCAGGGGAGATATATGCCTTACATTGGATACCAAGGTTAGTAGGTAATATAAGTACAGTAGTTATCTAGTTCAGATTATGAGTGTATACATGGATTTACCATCTTGGGACTTGTATTCCAGTACTTGAACGTGGAATCACATCGGATAATGCATAGGAAATGATCAGCAGCTAAATTTGCCCTGAGTAGCCAAGCCAGGTTTATGTAAATCGATGGATCCTATCGAAGAAATCTCCGTAGCCTGCTTTGCACCGGCGGGGGGCCTGTACACCAGCAAACTGGCATTCTTTATCTAGGTAGGTACTAACCTAGGTAGTCATCGGATTGTTGGATACCTTAGTAGGTAAGTTATTAACTTGCTACGCTCACTGTTGCTGTGCTCTCAACTCCACATGCGACACTGCGAATAGAGCTGCCCGATTTACGAAACTGATCGTGCTGGGCCACTCTGATACCCGGGCTGGTAGGTCGCAGTCGAATCTAGAACCCCAGCCATAGACATGGATGCGAGCGGCGAGTTCGATCGATGGCCAAAGGCACAAAAGCTTGCAGGCAGGCTTGTCAGCGCACTCCACCGGTTTGTGTCAGTCCCAGTCAGCCCAGTTGATCGGAGAGTTTCAGGCACTTTGACTATTTCCTATTAGCGGAGTGGATAAAGATAGAGCGACTACCTACTCTAGCTACTTACTGTACATCCATGAAATGTAAGCACGTATTTATGGCATACTCCAAGAATTCCTCTTCACGAAGTACATTCCCTTTTTAGAGTATGGGTGTCAATGCAGCTGCACGTTGAGATCTGGCGTGTTGGTTTGCCATCGACTTTGATGCGTATGTGAATGCGGACCAAAGGAGATTCCAAAGGAGCTCCATTTGTTGGGTGCAAGTTGTCTGTTTCAGCCTCGATCCGTATTGGAAAAAAGATGCATATCATGTTCGTACCACGCCTGTTCACCTACCTCCCTGTGCAACTTTCACAACAGCATCAGTTATCTGCCTCTTGGTCTCAGAGACCCAACCCAACGCCTTGACACAGTAGACCGCTCGCTTTGTTTCGGGCCTGGCAACAATATTGAGAACCATCTCCTCCCTCCCTCGCTGATGCCAAAACCTCAGCTGTGGTTGTCTTGAGGCGACCCGCAATGGCCCAGATCATGTTGCGATCACCATCCGTCGTGGTCCAGGCCTGTGGCGCATGTGTTGCATGTGTCATAGACTAATCGATCGAGCCCATGGAGTCGCCACAGCACTTATACCTTTAATCAAAAAAAAACTATGGGAAACTATCTATTTCAACCTTTATATCTTCGGATAATATCTTCCTGCTCTTTTATTACGGGTGTCTAATAACGGAGGAATTACGAAAGTTTCCCGCACATCTAAGACACGTTACTACTTAGGTTGTGTGTTCGGGATATCTGCTGGTTACCGAGCATTGAGGCGAGTAAAACTTGAAGTACTGAGTAACCAACCAGTGACCTATTCCTTTAACTTATTTGTCTGTGAGGGCAGTACCGGCTTCTCAGATATGTCTGGCTCATGTGAGAAGGCTTTGCAAAGGTTGTTTAATGATCTTCGCGTTCACTAGACGGCCTAAAATGTATCCACAGCCCATTGTCAGTAAAAGATGGCATCAGCTTGCAAAAGAATCCCACCGTCCCTCCTCGACTGTTTGGACCAATGTGGTCATTGTTGTCTGCGCTCATGAACAGAGTCGAGCCTCGAGGCTCAACTGCCCCTTGTTCAGTGTCTCTCGTGATTTGACATTGACAAGCCACCCCTTTCTCCCTTTCCATGGACGCATTCGACGGCCCGTGTTCGCGCCCGTCAAAATCGGGATCTAGATGTTGTTCTAGGCCCAAATTTGCCATATTCCCACTACTATCTGCATTGCCCGCTTTGAGATACCGTATACGTGTCTGAGTTGTGACTTCTGGCATGCAATAATCTCAGGTATTCTCCTTTCCAGACAATTAGTGGCATCCATGGCATGGTCACTTGATGTTGTGCGGGCTATTATTCGCAGGATGTATTAATTACGCGGAAGTGCTTCTACAACCGCCCCTGAAACCAACATATATCTTGGTTAGATTTCCACAAGAGGGCCACTGTATGCCTAGTGCAGGGCACCTACAATTAGATGCCAGTAGTTCTTTCACTGGCTTAATGTTCTATGGATCTTTACGGTTATACCCTTATGTTAGGCTTGAGGGTGCAGAGGGTGCAGATGGTTACAGCAGCATGTGAGCTGCTAAGGTAATTAATTGCCCACGCGAGACCCCGAGACCCCCACCACTAAGGTAGCAGGTAGCAAGCGCAATCCAAAATTGGATTGGATGTGGACCAAAAGTCAGCCCGCTCTTTTCAGAACAGCCTCAGTTTCTCCGTTCTCTTACAACAAACAGCGCAAACGATATCATCCACGGCCACCAAGAGACGAGGTAATTGCTTCGTTCCGCTCAATTAATCATCGCATTGACTACCTACCTATCCCTGATCGTTGCAACATTACTTGCCTCTGTCTACTCTACATAGACGGCAAAAGGAAGTTAAACACCATGGCCCCATCTGACACAAACAACCGAGCCACAGAGCCTTCGGCCTCGGGTTCAAGTTCGGGGGATGCCGATATGGCCCAGGTGAGTAAGGTCACGACCTTCTTTTTTTTTTTTTTTCATTCATTTTCTTGAGCTCTCCTACAGATGTTGCTCCGATATCATTTTGCCGCTCTGAGAACACAAACAAGAACGTGTGGGGATGGCACACTTTGCCATCTCTCCAATCATGGAATAAGTTAGCAGCAAAACATCAACCACCATGATGGCCGAGATGATCATCGATATATTCATTCGACTTTCGATTTGTTTACCAGTTGTTGGATCTGACAGCCAAGCGTCACCACAAACAATGCTCTTTCTGTTCCCCAATCTCAATACCATTCCTCAACATGCCATTCATCCATTCCCTGTCTATTCCCACTCCAGAAAGTCTAGACCCGGCCTGCCCGTGGAACGTTTTATACCTTAGCCTAGACCCAGCCAGTTGGTCGAGACCTTTCTCGCTTCGCTTGGCTGTCTGCCACAAGTCGAACCCTCCTGATTTGCATCTGCATCAACATTGGCATCCTGCATTCTGCATCTCTGATCCCTGGATCCTGGGGTTGGTTGGACCTTGGGGGAATACCCGTATCATATCACTATTTTGTTGTCAGCATTCTTCTGCTCACACACCCTCCCGTTTTACTCTCATGACAATCTATCATCCCTCACTGTCGCTATTGCACTGCATTGCATGATATTGAATGTCCGTTCACTGACAATTTTCTGTTCCAGGCCTACCGAGACCTTGCTAGGTATACTATTCCAAAGTTCAACGTCATTCTCCAGTTCATCTCACTGTTTATTCACATTCACCCCCCCTCTCACACTACCTAACCTTCCCATCCATCGTCTTCCCACTCTCGCATTTCTGTTATACACTTTTTCCTTGCCACCATTTACCATCAAACCACCTAAATTGCTTCCGTCCAAGTTCTTGACAAGACCTTGCATGCAACAACAAATTCCCCAGTCTTTAGATCCCTTGGCTTCAGTCTCAGTTCACAGATCTATTCACCTACCGGCGTGCCCGACCCCTAGTCATGGCCAAAGCGTTTAGCCATGGCCATGGCGATTTTCAAAATTCCCATTTTTCAAAATCTGAATCTCAAGAAGAACCTCAGCTGAACAAGCTCCTCGGGAGATCGGCATCTATTGGCACTGATAATCACCCCATCACTACCCTTGCATCTCCCGGATTGTACAGTCTCTTCATCGGTGAAGGAAGTCTCCGATTGCCTCCTGATCCTTGTATCACTACGTCCTTAAGTCACTCGACATGCATTTCATTGGTTATATAAGTTCTTGCGCTGTATTGGTGACTCGCAAGCGAGGCGAGCATCCCTAGCAAGGACGCATCACGATATCTTCACAGCTTGCATGACGCAGTCGTTCCTGTTCCTACACACCTCACTACCCTTGACATGGCCTTCGCCTCCCTGCTACTTTAGCATCAAACTCTAAGAGCGATTTTTCAAGAACCGCAACTGACGCAAAGGACCCATAGAGGCGAACAAGCGGCCACAGCCCTTGAGAATAATCTTTCAAACCTTGAGAGCAGACTAGATGCCATCCTCGCTGCTTTAGAAGCCAGAGAAACTACACAGATGCCCGCCGCTGTAGCTAAGGCCAACGGCTCCCCGGGAGCTGCAGACAAAGATCAGAAGGGCAGATCACCGGATGGTACTAATGGCGACGCAGAGAAGATTGAAAAGCATTCAGCCTAAGCGACCAACCATTTCAAGCAGTGGCTACACATTATTTCACATAATAGACTGGACAAGGGAAGCAGGGTGTCAAGCCATTCATCAGTCTCTTCCCCAAAGACTCTTATGCCTGAAATATCTGGACGGTAGTGGCCATTCGATAATCATTCCCTATTTCGTTGAAAAGACATCCCTGTTCTCTCACCTATCTTTCGATCCCACGTACTCCTCGAGCTCAGAGGCTCATGTCCAGCCCCATATAGAAGGGCAAAATGAAATAATAAACAGGAACGAACAGAGAAAAACCGGACAAAATGCGATGAGCGACCCCGTAGAACAAAAGATCAAACAGCATTCCATGTGAAACCCCCCATCCTCGAGTGACCCTTCTCCAATCGTCCCTTCCTTATTCTAACTGTGGTCGCCGACATGTATCGTATACTTATGTTTTTGTTGTCGGATCATGTTCGTCTAAATCGATATACGTCGTTGTAACGAGCAACTGGATCGATAAACGTCCTTCTCTGCAGGAAGTTTGACGTGATCGTCCGCCCATGAAAACCCCAGAAACGCCCACATGACAAATATAATGCGATAAAAAGAATTATGTCCATCTCAAGCTTTAAGCAAATGGAAGCTGACGAACGCAGAGACATAGTGCTTTAGGCCTTGCCGGGTATCATGATTCGCTGTCGCCTAATCAACCACTGCCTCGAGTTCGTGATCTTCATGTCAGCCATGGCCAGTTGATGCACCAGATCCCGTGATAGACAGTCGGTATTGTCATAAAATCCACGATAGGTACAGGAGTGGTGAGGTGACCGGAAAGACCCTGCGATGAATCTCAACTTGTCACCTTACGATGTGCAGTAGTATTTCGCAATGACAAATGTAGGCATGTGATCCATCATCATCTCGTTACTGACTGAGCGATCTCATGAAAGCCTGAAATGCGAGAACCAGTTAGTTGGTAAGACTTCGCATATCAGAGAGGTCAAGACGTGCTCTTGCCAGGGGATCCTCATCAGTGGCCAGAATGGCAGGGCTCTCCTTGCCATTTCCCAACAGAGGTTCTCGACTCGTGAATGAGCGGCTCTCAAGCGTGGGTCGTAGCAGGCCCTGTCCGCCCTCCTTGTGCTTCGATTTCGTCTCGGCATGGAGTGCCAGTTCCCGTTCACGATTCTTTTCAAGCAAAGGGCCGCCGAGCGTCGCGCACTTGAGGATAGTCTGGATGAGATGGTTTTGTTGCAAGGGTTTGGACAAATACTCGTCCATCTGAGCTTGGATACACTTCTCTCGGTCACCCATCATGGCGTGGGCCGTTAGGGCAATGATGGGTGTGCGGTGGCTTCCTATGCCACGCTCGTATTCTCGAATCTTGCCCGTGGCTTCGAAGCCTCCCTGTAATCAAGAGCGTTAGTTAATCTGTCTAGGCGATGACTGCGAGGACTGAGTTTGACAATATTGATACTTACCATGATCGGCATTTGTACATCCATAAGAATGACATCGAATTTCTTGCTTTGGACGGCTTTGACGGCTTCCCAGCCGTTGCCAACCACTGTTACCACATGGTGATACTTCTCAAGAATTTTCACTGCTAATCGTTGGTTGACGGTGTTGTCTTCGGCGAGCAGAATTTCGAAAGATTTCGTGTTGTCAGCGAGTGAAGGTGTCGCCCGGTTCTCAAGAGCCGGAATCATGCCGTTTCCTAGATCAATGAGCTTGCACGGCGTGGTCATATACGACGTGATTCCCAGATCCAAGCACGACTTCAGACTAACATGAACAACTGGTGCCAGCAAGACGATAGGAAGGTACTTGAAATCGTCCACGGCTCTTAACCTTCTCGCAGTGTCGATGGAATCGACGAGGATAGCATCGTAAGGAAGCGAGCCACCGCTTTGAAGACGAGTCAGCGCCGGACTCTTCTCCGAATCCACAACGACGGGCTTCAATCCGATCTTCTCTAACATAGGCTTGATTGAGGTGGCGTTCTGCGACTGAGCCTTGTCAACGAATAGCACTTGATGACCTCGGTAGGGGCGGATCTGTTGCTCGATCAGAGCAGCGTCGTCGGGAGCAAGCTTGACTAAGCATGTGAAGTGAAATTCACTGCCCTTGCCATGTTCACTGTTTACCCAGAGATCACCACCCATGAGGTTGACGAGTCGTTTCGAAATAGATAGACCTAAACCTGTTCCGCCAAACTTGCGCGTCATGGAGCCATCCGCTTGTTGGAACGTGTCGAAGATCAAATCCAGTTTATCTTGGGCGATTCCTATGCCCGTGTCCTCCACGACAAACTCAACCGCATACTCTCCAGGTCGGACATTGTTTTGCCCCATGCTCTCCTTGATCGTTAGACTGACCTCACCATGCTCTGTGAACTTGATGGCATTGCCAACAAGGTTGAGGATAATTTGTCTGAGGCGGAAGGAGTCGCCAATAACGTAGTCAGGCACGGAGCTGTCGACCTTGTAGGTGAGATCCAAGAACTTCTCATTTGCCTTGACAGCGAGAGTCTTGAGGGCATTGAAGACGGTTCCACGCAGTGTGTAAGGAATCTCCTCAATGACCATTCTCCGAGCTTCAATCTTGGAAAGATCCAAGATATCGTCAATTATCGTCAAGAGGCTATTGGCAAGATTATTGACAATGTTAAGCATCTCCCTCTGATATTGAGTCAGATCGGTGTCTAATGTCAGTTGGGTCATTCCGATGATACCGTTCATCGGCGTTCGAATTTCATGGGACATGTTGGCGAGGAACTCTGACTTGGTCTTGTTGGCAAGTTCAGCAGCTTCCCTGGCCTGAGTATTACGCTGAATAGAATCGCGCAGATTTGAAATCATCTGGTTGATCTTGCGCTTGAGCTCGTCCATCTCACCCGATGCTTCGACATCGACTAGCTTGGTGAAATCCCCGTCGGTGGCCAAGTTGGTTATATCTGAGAAGGCGCGCACTTGTGTAGTCTGTACGAGTTAGAAAACGGGCTTCCCGCAGGGTCATCAAGGACCACTTACCAGGTTACTGGCCATGGTGTTGACATCCGTGGTGATTTCTTTCCAGCGGCCGTCTAGTCCACCAACGTCGGCTTGAGCACCCATTTTTCCATCAACACCCACATCCTTGGCAACTCGCTGCACTTCGTAACAGAAGCTAGACAAACGGTCAACCATGTTATTGATGGTTTCTTTCAGCACTTGTATCTCTCCATTTGCTTCGACCTTGATCTTCTGGCTCATGTCGCCGTTCGCAATGGCTTGAGTAACGGTTGAGATACTTCGGACCTAGGATTTGGTTAGTGACCATGTCAAATCCGAGCTTTCTGAGCAGAAATCTGAGCCTTACCTGGACTGTGAGATTTGACGCCATTGTGTTGACGTTTTCTGTGAGGTCCTTCCATTTACCTTCAACATTGGCAACTTGAGCCTGTCCACCCAATGTTCCATCTGTGCCTACTTCCCTGGCTACCTTGCTCACCTCAACGGCAAACGTACCAAGACGATCCACCATCTGGTTAATGGTGTTCTTCAGTTCTGCAATTTCACCCTTGACCTCAACCCCAATCTTCTTTGTCAAGTCACCTTTGGCGACAGCTGTTGTAACCTTGGCAATTTCTCGCACTTGAGTGGTCAAGTTCATGGCCATGCCGTTGACGTTCTCCGTCAGATCCCTCCAGGTGCCTTCAACATCATGCACAGTGGCCTGCCCTCCCAGACGTCCTTCAGTTCCGACCTCACGGGCAATTTTGGTAACCTCGCGGGCGAACTGCTGCAGCTGGTCAACCATGGAGTTGATGGTTGACTTGAGCTCGAATATCTCTCCCCTGCAATCGGCCTGGACCTTTTGTGTAAGATCTCCCTTGGCGACAGCTGTGGTAACCTTGATAATGTCGCGCACTTGAGTCGTTAAGTTGTTGGCCATGGCATTGACATTGACGGTGAGATCGTTCCACATGCCCTGCACTCCCCCAACATCAGCTTGTCCGCCTAACATGCCTTCTGTCCCGACATCTCTCGCTACACGTGTGACTTCAGAAGCAAATGTTCGTAATTGGTCCACCATGGTGTTAATCGTTTGTTGTAATTGCAATATCTCGCCTCTGGCAGGTCGTTCGATCTTTTTAGTCAGATCGCCGTGGGCCACGGCGGTGGTAACCGATGCTATCTCCCTCACTAGAAACTCGTTAGTCACAGAATATCAATTTCGTAATCTAGGCAAAGTTGCAAACCTTGATCAGTAAGATTCTGGGCCATAACGTTTACTGTGCAGGCGGTTAGCAATTTGTGCGGCACGAAAGACTTTGGGGATATGTGAAATATACCGTTGTCAGTCAATTCCTTCCATGTTCCGTCGACACCGCCGATACGGGCTTGGCCACCAAGCAATCCTTCGGTACCGACTTCACGAGCGACTCGCGAGACTTCGCTAGCAAATATTTGTAGCTGGTCCATCATAGCGTTGATAGTGCGCTTGAATGTTGTGATTTCAGGGTCCATTTCAACAGTGTTCATGCGAACCTTCATGGTCAAATCACCGCGAGCAACGGCGGTAACAATCTCTCCAATTTCTCGTAGAGCCTTTTGGAAGGCCTCGTTGGCTTTCTGATGCTTCCAAAGCTCGCGCTCCAGAGTAGCAATACGTTCCTGCTCGAGGATCTCGAGGGCTCGCTCTTGTAGCTGCTTCTGCTCCAAGAGCTGAGCATTTACACCAGCGAGCTCCTGGCGCTGACTATCGAGTAACTTGGATTGGTCGTCCACATGTTCTCGAAGTCCTTCAAGGGCTTCTTCGGTCAGCTGATAAGATGGCAGATGCGGAGAGTGCAGGCTACCTTGGGCGTGAAAGACTTTAGGCTTGGGACGGACCGCCACAGCCTGAGCCTCTGCGCCGAAAAGAGTGTCAATAACTTCGTTGGGCGTTTCTGGGAACGGAGAGGTAGCTGAGGCCTGGCTCTCGAGCTTGCCAACACGCAGAGCAAGGTTCTGAAGCTCAAGTTCGAGCTTGCGCTTGGCGGGAGTATCTGGCCCCGGGAGTTGCACCTGAGAAGCTACACCAACCGGTATCGAATTGGGCAGTCGGGGATCTGGAGCAATCGAGGCGACAATCGAAGCCGCAGCGGCGAGGGCCGCGTCGTCAACCATGGTGATGCAGGTAGACTGCTAATTCGCAGCTGAGTAATGGAGAAAGAATTTTTTTTTTTTTTTTTTGCTGGTTTCCTTTTGTTTTATATATAAATAATTTCTGGCTGCGCCGAGTCGAACGTCCAAAGTGGGTGGATAGGTATGGATTGCAGATTTGTGTCGATGGATGGCACAGCGCCGGGTCGGTGGATTGTAGAGAATACTCGAAAACAGTACGACGCAAGGCAGGACGATGACCAAACTAGGGACGCAACAGCTGTCGACTGCGCAGCATCCTCGATTGTCGAGAGTTTGGATACGGTCACAGTACAATACACAAGGTGACAGTGGGCGATGACCCTGTCGAGTAGAAACGGGCGAAGATGAGACAAAGTACAAGCAAAGCCGTCGTGAACCTGAAACCAAACAACAGAGAAGACGAAGAAGGGTATTGTCGAGACTAATCCGAGCCTGTTCCGTAGAGGTGAGAGGTCGGATGGCAACGTCGCGACAGACCGTGAGGTTTGAGGAGGAAAAGATTAGGCTGAAAGTCCAACGGGAGCCGTTTACGAGTTGACTGAAGTGGGCGTAGTGCACTGTAAATGGTAAATGGGGTGAGGGATAGGATTGGGATCAGGGACGGAGCAAAGTACAGTACATACTTCAAGACAGCTGGAGAGGGGGATAAACCCAGTTCAAAAGGTGGTCCCAGCTGCAGCGGTGGCAGCAAGCACTGGACCGCAACACCGGTGTGGGGGGGTCTAGCACGCCTAGGTACCTTTTAGTCTTCCACTGACAGGAGAGTCCTTGACTCCCGTCCTTGAGGCTTGGGGGGTACCTCTGGTTGTTCAGGGAGCTCGCGAGGACACCATGTATCTCCGAGTTGGGTCGGTGCTGGGTAGATCCCTCGGTCGCTACGCTACCACAGCACAGCAAAGCACAGCGCGCGCACGCACACACGCACAGCAAGACCAGTTACAAGGTGGAAAGGAGGGCGACAAAAGAGATAAAAGGCGGAGCCAACCAAGCGGTGCTAACGTCTGAACAGGTCTAGTAAGGTTTCTCTTTTCGGATCGAAGTGGCGTTCGACTCTTTCACTGTACATCCATACCATAATAATCTCTCTCTCACCATACTGCGCACAGAGAGGCATGGCATTGGCTGGCTGCCATGGATTGCAGTTGGAATTACCTCGACTGAGTAGTAACTACGACTTCGGCTGTTGTGAGAGAGAGAAATATCGAACCCTGCTCAGAAAAGTTATTAGTTGGAGAATCGCAGCTCCATATGTCCAACGATGCTACTCTACTACGAGCTGTCAACGAAGTGAAATTGGACTGTGATGTGATCTAGTCGAAGCCTGAAACTTGGGGAATGAAACCATATCTATCAACGGTGGAGTGGGAACCCCGAAAGTAGTAGGGAAACGAGTGATCACAGCAGGGAATTGTGAGTAGGGGGCGACTCTGGCCTGGGTTTGGGCAAAGAAAGCTTTGCTGTTGGGGTTTTTTTAACGATAGTAGGTCTGCCTCCCAAATTATGTGTAAATCCCGGTATGTTCATGTTGTAGAAATATGGCATTTCTCATGATAAATGCATCTCCTGTCCCTCGTAGTGCTACGGATACATGATTGCGCATGCAGTTCAAAATCTTGTATATGGCATGCAGACGCCAGTCTATTTTTCGTCCCTTTGCCTCTAAGTGGAGGCTCTACTAAGGTACCTTGGTTTCTCTGCTTGGGGTTACAAAAGTCATTGTTTTTATAGGTACTAAGGTACTCTCACCTATCTCAAGTCCAAAGAAAACCCAAATCTCCTGAAAAGACCACATTCTTCGACCCCAAACCAATTTACCATATCCGTAAATCGATAGTGACAGGCTGCCTCGCAAACGGAGTCTGCGAGCAATGTCACTTTTTCCACAAGGGCGCTTCTGGGGAAATCTGAGGCTTGATAGCCAATGGTAGCATGCCTAGAGGCTCTCCCCGCCCCTAATGCAGGCTGGCGGCTGCACGAACGAATCGATCGACATTATTACTGTCCGCTAATGTCTTACGGGCACTACATCTGTAGAGGCGGCTGAGATAAGTTAATGGATGGATGATTGAATGGAGGGTCACTTTCTATAAGATGTTTCTCTCCTACTCCTATCCAGAAGGCACTCAAGTCAATACTGTACTGCTATAGTACCTGTGCCTCAAAACCAAACAGCCTCTCTCGTCTCATATGAATCAATCTTCGCAAATCTATCAGCATCCTATCGTTCCAGTAAAAAGCAAGTTAACCGCGCAAGCAAGGAGCAGCTTATGTATGAACATATTATGCCAGTGCCGCAGCCGCTTTAGAAGTACGTATTCAATTTCCCATTTGTTTTATGTTTCCCTTCTAGTTAGTGGTTTGTCGTTGTCCCGCAGAGCGGTCAAATACCGGTAGGTCCGGTAGACGGTTACGAGTGGCATGCACCCTTTCATCAGAAGAGGCCCCAGGGTTTAATTACCACCAAACTCAAAGGCATTTGAGACGCCTGGGTCAAGTATACATAGTTTGGTATAACTTACCTTCTAAGTCGAGATTGATTAGCCTACTTACTGACGAAGTTGAACTGAACTCTTATTAGCTGGCAAAGAAATGTCGCAAGAAACAACTCGATGTTGGTCCACCTTCAAATCTTGCCCAGAACTACAGTACGTTACCCATTCCGTTTGAAGGATGTCCACTGCCAACAGTCACGAGTATTCATCAGTACAAGCCCTGGCTTCCAAGGGCCAAGCCGTTGATGTGGGGTGGTACTATGCCAAATACTCGCACAGTGATGATACTTACCCATAACCGAGTGAGAATTGGAGACTAAGAAGCCATACGTCGAGACCAGAATGCAGTTCTGATCATGTTTTTCAACCCAGGACTTTGAGGACAATCCAGTATGCTCAGTACTGTTAATTTTTGTTTCACTAGAAAGCAGTCACGGCTATGCATAAAGAGTGTGTTCTCGTGCTGGCGGATTTTGCAAATGGACCCATCGAGTGAGATATCTACCTATGTAGACGCGGCTCCGTTGTCATTGTTGAAACGGGCTTCTCGAGCTGTCAATAATAAGCGGCATCCTCGTGGGCTCGTACATACGGGTCCCCCTTGGTTAGTCCGAAGATGAACTAGGATAAGTATTTCCACCGCGATCTTTATCCGAATTCTTGACCCGACTTCTCATGCACCATCACTCACATAATAGATATATTGTCCCATCGGTCTTCTGACTGCACTAGAAAGGTGCTCGCTCGCAGTAAACATTCTGGGTCACACCACAAGGTTGCTCCATCTTCAGCTTACAGCACAATGCTGTTCAGCGAATATTGCAGTTATCACCGTCTGGAAAATGAAAACATATATCCGAAGATTCAGGTGTCTTAGCACTGTGCGGTTCTTAACAGACGCTTACTGTTTCCGGACTGACTTGGTCCCCGCAGGTTGCAAATGAGAGCTGTGCAGCTGGCTGCCCTGGGCTGTTTGCCACGAGGGAGCGTGCTGTCGCCGCGTATGGTACGTGGTGTTTGCTCAGTACCACCAATTACGAGCAATAGGATTAGGATATACGCCATGAGATGGGCATTGTGATGGACAGTATCTTGCGTTTCAGGCAGGGCTGGCGCAAGTGTTGTCGCTCAGTCCGCACAGCGCATGCTGCTAATGATTACTCCTGGGACACAGCCTTTGTGCCAGTGATGTCGGGAATGTCTCGAAGACCGTCCGTATACCTCAAGACAACACATACATATAGCAAGGAGACTTGGCTAAGCGCACCAATGCTCACTGGCGAGAAAGAAGATATGGTAGGAGAGCATTTGATGGGGATGATGTCCAATTGTTTTGCGGCCAGTAGCACATATGTATGAACATACCTTACAAGAGTAATTATTATCACGAGTTCAGGGGTCGCTCAATTGGTGGGTCGAGGTCAAAATCGAGTCAGCCACCCACGTCATGGTGCAGCTGCGGCACGTCGGTTTCTTATTCACCGACAGGGGTGCCCTTGATCCAACTCCTAATTCGTGTGGACGACATCTTTGAAGCCCCGTCTTAGGCAAATCAAAATCGAGCTTGGCAATTGCTCGTGTCGTTGCCGCTTGAACAAAAAGCCCCTCAAGTTGAGGATCTTCGTAGTCCGCACGGTATGGTTTGGGCACAAGAGCCTCTTACTAACAGGCATCTCGACCATTGTTATGTACTGTCTTGGACATCTGAGCATACTGTACGTGGGGTTGGCCCGTCCTCCTTCGAGATTGGTGGCTTGTAGTCCACCTGATATGTTTCGAATCCATTCAGTCACAGAAGCACGTGTGCGACTCGGCTTTTGATTTCAAGATCGACAGAGACATTGCACGAAAGGGATGGGATAATGGGGAATGGGCTAGAGGGCCAAGGGCCAAGAGCAACGCATTCTTCAAAAGACGGCGGCACTTGACAACTAGTTGCTCACAAAATAATCTGGCTGGTACTCATGGCGAATACCAAGAGCTGCCTCATATCCTCAAATTCATCTGTGATTCTAGGCTTCATGAGCTTCAGCTTCTCCCTACCATGCGCCTTGGGTTTCCTCTCATCCAACAACACTGAAGCCGTTGAGCCATTATCGGCACCGTCAGTTTCAGTCGTCGTTCCAAAAGAGGTACCCCGAATGCCATCCAACTGTCAATCACCACCAAAATAGTCCAAGACCGCTCAAAGCAATGTCGAATCGCGCGTATAACCATGGAACCCGCCACTGGCTTGGCCTGGATGACATTTTCTTCTAGAACCAAAGCCAAGGGCTCAACAATATCGGCCCATCTCCACTCGGTGAATTGCCTCTTGTGATGAGTGGCCCTGCAAGCTCTTATCAAACAAGTCGCATTCGATTTCGAGTATGGTGGCGAGGAGGGCGTAAAATGGTTCCCTGTTGATACTTCTACTAGATACGGTATGTACATATCTACTAGGAGTTTCCAGACATGTGTTGGTCTCCTCCTTCAAGAAAACACCCTACCTAATACCAATTGCCCTGCTCTGTTGAAACCGTCGGTTCATGAGAGATCATCGTTCCGAATTTCATCAAGCAGGGGTTCAGTGCAGCACGGCGCACAGCTGCATTGCCAAATGACAAATCGCACTCGTGCCAACCAGGACAGAGGTCAGTCAATAACTATGAACAAAAGTGAGAGTGCCTTCTCCTCTTCCTTTTTGCTTTGCCCCTCATTCAAGGCCCTATCTACAATGGACAATGGCTAGAATGGGATTGACCAAGTGCTCCGCCCTTGTTTTCGACGGACAAGCCGGCTCAACTTCAGTGGAGTTGAATTGGACCCTCAAAAAGGACCCTGAAAATGCTGTCACTTTTCCCACCTCGGCGGCCGTTGTTCTCAGTGGGCAGGGTCCAGCAGACCACCGAGCTAGTATTAGCTTGCATTTTAAAACGGTTACTCCCTGCAACTATTGTCCGTATCCCTTTGCCTCCAGGGCTGTTTTGCAGTCTTGGTCCGCCTTCGCTCTGTGCGGACAAGACGTGGACCATTGCTACTATCTTAGTTGGATCTCGGTATCGGCGACAAAGCGGCCCTGATTCGTGCTTGCGTGCTAGGGAACCCCTATCTACCTATGTATCCCCAGCTCCGTTTACGCGGGAGGCGTCTTTGTGGGATGCAGCCAAACGGCCTCAAACCTCCTCTCCAAGACAACTTGACCCTGAATTAAACCAATGCAGGTATGGTCACAGTGTATTACGCGCCACTTTTGCTCGGCCGAGTCGCACATGGCATGTTGCTTTTTGCATGTCTCGAAGATAAAAGACATACTAGATAGCACAGGCCAAAGGATCGTTGTTTTGTTGGACGTTGCTGGTTTGCGATTGACCATGTTTCCATCTCGTTCCACTCCTGATCGTAGCCAACTCGGAGATCGGCAACAAGCATTGATCACCGTTGGGTTGTGCTCACAACATTAGGCTGAATTTCATGCTTGCTTGCATCAGGTTAAGCCACTATTCTGCGACTATGTCGAAAGCTGCATCCAGATGTAGGGTAGTGCAGGTCAGTCAGTATGCGTTGAGTGTGGAGGAACAAGCAACCTCGACGTTGAATGAAGGTCTAGAAGCTTACCACTGTTCATTTCATTTATCTTGCTTGAGTTTTCAGATGCTTTTTCTACATCACATGGTCATTCACACATATGGAGTTGCTTATCATAAACAGTCTCGTATTGAGACAACTATTCGAGTTTCAATCAGCGTAACTACAGATCTCTCACAATTTCACGCTGCAGCCAACACTTAGACTTATTATATAGCCCAACAGTTACCGACCAGAGCAGAAACATACATGTATAATAGACTAATTAAGCAACTTCCTGCACACACGAATATGGGTATCTGATGCGTTCTCTTCCTGCCGGATAAATAGGTACATATCAACAAAAATACAAACCAAACTACATCATAAAAACCTTCGCAGGCCTTCCAAACCACTCCAGTGATACCCGTTGTATCACCGAGAATTATGTCCATGATTCCCCCTCTTGCCTTCTACCACTCTTTATCGCCTCGGCAAGTTGTTACGCCCGAAGTTACCACTGAAAGCAGGGCCCGCAGACGAGTTCCAACCTTGCGTTACACTATTCTTCACAATCAGAGCCGCAGCAGCAGTGGCAGCCTGTCTCTCCTTCTGACGATGTCGGTCCTTGAGATAGTGCGCTGCTTCTGGCCGCATACGGAGGATACGTAAGATCATATCGTCGCTCGGATCCGCCTGCGCTTCGCGGCGCTTGGCCTCCTTGGCCTTTCGCATAGTGCCCAGATTACGACTCATCATGATACTCTTGCCACGTCTGATGGTACCCATGCTGGCGAACGACCCTGCGCCGCCCAGCGAGGCTCCGAGAGCAGCCGGAGCTGACAGACGGTTACTCTGTGAGTTCTGCTGCTGGAGAGCCAAGCGTGCGCGTTCTGTTGTCGCAGCTGCCATTCTTTCCGACTCGCGTATCAAACTATTAGTATCTTCGAAGTAGAAGAAGTTCAGCGATGCCAGCTCGTGCCACTTAGGCGACTTGAGGGTCTCTGCTGGAACACCTAGCTGCTCTCCTGAATCGTCTCTGGCATTGAAGAATTGGAAAAGCAAGTCCAGCCAATGGTAGACAATGTCTAACTCCTTACGTGTAAGGGGTCGCTGTTGGGAAGGCTTTTCAGACAGAGGTGGCACCAAGAGATTCTCAATCACCATCAAGACCTCCTTCCAGAGTCGTGCCATGACAGCATCCATGGTGGCCTTTGTCAATGTCTGTTTCATGATAGCAAAGTTCTCGTCAAAGTATGCAAACAGGGGTGCAAGAGCCGCTTCAACTTGCGCTGGAGTTGCAGTCGGCACTGTTGAAGCTCGCTTTTTCCAGAGACTTGTTACCGACGCGCCAATACCGCCAGTACCGAGCAGATGTCTTAGAGTCTCTAAAGACAATGTGTGATTGATCTGAGAAGTGAGCTATTCGATGTTAGTCATGTGATTTTCTTTCAAGTTTGTACAAGAGTCGGATCCTTACCTTATCCGTGACCTTGCGGACCATGTCTCTCTCAGTGCGCTTCAAATGACGAAAGGCCTTTCCGAAATGAAACTGAATATCGTCTCTCTCGCCCTCCATGCTAACTCTTATAAGTAGTCGACCTTGTGAGTCTAGGTCCAACCAGAACTCGCGAGGCAAATAGTCGCTGAAATGAACGGGATCGAGTTTGAGCGATGTGCGTCCAACGTAGTCGTGGTCACCGAAAGTATCATAGTCCCAAATAGTTGCGATCATGTTGACTGGGCCCTGAACTGTGATATCGAAGGTCTCGTCCCAACGCGGGTTAAGACTCCTCTGAATGATCCGTGTTTTGTGCAGTCTCTTCTGATATTCGTCGCCAAATACCACGTAAGGATCACTGTAGCCGTTGGCATCACACGCCTTGAGATCCTCGGCCTCAACTACTTTGATCGTGAAGGTGTACTTGTTAGGTCGACGGGTCTTTTTCTTGGGTCCGTCAATTCTTTCCAGCAGTGCAGCGCAAGCATCGGGGTCCATAGTCCGTTCCAACTTGTCAAGCTCCTGCATGGCATATTCGATATTGTTCAGTTTGACAAAGGACTGGTAGCGTTAGCAGTATTCATAAAGAACATCTCATACCGAGTGTTTACCTCTGAGTAAAATTGGAAAGGTTCGACACGATCTTTATTGTTCCAGGCATCCTTGGCATATCTCATCCATTTCTCTTGAGTAGTCTGGGTCTGTGCCGCCAACTCCTCAGCTGAAGGACGGTCCATCTCTTTCGCGAATTTTTGGTCAACAAGTTCGCAGTATTTGCCAATACCTGCGGCAAATGCCTTCGAGAGGGATGTCATGAATCTGGCGTGATGTTCATCGTTGCCCCAGTTGAGGTTAAAGACAGTGTCAAGGGTCTGATTGAATAACATGAATATGTCAATGATAGAAACACTGTGCCTCTCCGAATCTCGTGGGATATCCTCCGGGTTCTCAGTGCGTACTTGGAACTGATCCTGCTTGACTGCTTGCTCAACGTACTCCTCGACTCTGCTTTCGGCTGCACGAACCCATCGCCACACAAAATCGACCAAAAGGTCCTCGACATTGAAAGCAAATGGCCGATCAGGTAGAGAATCGTTGTGGATGCGGCGGATTGCAACCAACTCTCTGTACAGTTCGAAGCCATCTTGTATGTCGAGTTCGGTGCCAGTCTCTTGAGCCATCTCCAGAATGGACTCAATGATGGCGTTTGCGTCCTCTTCGAACCGAGGGAACACTTCTTCGACCAAGATCTGGAAGGGATTTACGCCCATGATCTCGGGATTTTTATTATAGCGTTTGTTGATCCTCTCACATAGCTTGATGACTGTTTTGCCCAACTTAACCACGTTGGCAAAATCCCAGTCATTCCGGTCGGCTGATATCTCTTTTTCCATATACTGGCGGTAAGCCTCTTGAGCCTGATCATGGAGACGCTGGCTGAGGTGTTGAGAGAACTCTTCAGCAGCCTCAGGTCTAGGAGAGAAACATGGGTCGCTAAAGATGTGATTGTCCAATATGTACTGGACGACGCCGATTTGGGGTGGTTTCGTATCATAGCACTGTTCCATCCTATCATAAAGGTCACGGAGCAGTGTCTCGTGAAGGGTGTTCAGAGTGTGTTGATAGACGGCAAAGTCATGCACCGTCCAGCGGCTGGGGTCGATCTCGGATAGAGGAGTAGAGTAGTTTGATATATGAGGAGGCTTCTTGACTTCTGGCAGTGGTGTTTTGACAAAATCGAAAACAGCATCCAGCTCCTCGGGTAGCAACTCCCGATCAAGGTAGTTGCGTGATGCAACCTCAAGTAGAGTGATGAGCCTGGAGCATTGGGGCACTCTCCATCTCACACACAATTCAGTCAAAAGGTCCATGGATTGTTTTGATAGGGGTTGGTAGTCAAGGTCAGGGTCGCTATTGATCTGGTCAAAGGTCATAGCATGTTTAAGAATGTACTTGAAGAAGGCTCTGGGGTCTGGAGGGACAAAGGTGTAAATATTCTCCTCGACTGTTCGGATACTAGAATCACCACCAATGTTCAGAGAAGCGAGGTTGATAGCTGGATCAAAGCCCATTGGAGCATCAAACGCTGGATCGCTGTATGTAGATTGAGGCCTGCTGGACAAGCCTTTGTCGATGTTGCTGCTCGATGTCTTGGCAAGCTCTGGTTTGGCAGTCAAAATATCAAGCATCATCTGGGACAGATGAGGAGACTCGGCTTTCTTCCACTCCTGAAAGGCCTCATCAAGATCAAAGTCCTCACTCCTCAGAGCACCGGGCATGTCTGAATTTAGCCTGTGCTGGTACGACTTGAGATCCTTCAGTGCAGCCTCTTCTGTCCACACTCCTTTGTTCTCGTTGATCTCGGCTTGTGCCTCCGAAAGACTCAGTCCGAAGATCCTGACTACCTGCTGAACCAAAGGCATGTCCTTGACATCATAACTCAAAGGTACGACGACCTCGATAGTCGTGCCAGCGCCGTCAGATCCACCGCCAACCAAGTTTTGGTCATTTGTAAGGAGCTTCTTCTCGAGAACACTCAGCTTGGACATGAGTTCAGTCTTATCGCGATCGTGGCCCTGGTCCCGGAGAATAGTGGCAATCAGGCGAACAAAGAGAGCAAGATGTCGGTCAGGAATAAGCTTCCAGGAATCGTCATCAGGAGCGGCACCTTTCTGAGCCGCCTTGGTGGTAGACGTGTAAAACATGAGTATGAGCGGCTCAAGCTTCCTCTCCTTGTCAATGGTTTTGCGGAAGTTCCTTTCAGAGAAGGTAGTGTAGGCTTCTGCAAAGCTTCGCTTGACAGCAGCATCGTTATAACCTGGGAGGCGTTCGCTACCCCTCAGCACGCCGCCGCAACGTTCGAGTAGAGCACTTGTAAAGTTGTGAGGTAGTTTGAAGCTTGAAGAGGAGCCGGAGGTGAATTCTTGGACGAGTGCGCCGACGCTGGTGTGAGTTCGGACAGGTTGCTTTGGAGCTGGAACATATTGCTTTCGTTTGGCCTTGGGCTGAAGGAGGTAGTGTAGATAAGCGGATCGGAGAGCGAAGCTGCGGGCTTCATCATGTTCGACAACAATTGCTTGAGCTCTGGAAGCTGCGCGGGCTCGGCCAAGATCTCTGCTGCTGCCCATCCGACGGCCTGGATTGTAGGAGCGTCGGGACTCTGACGACATTGTGGATGATCGAGGGGAGGCGACAGTGACAGCGGTATGGCAATGACGAGTACAAGGGCCTACAAAGTGAGGATGGAGATTTCTCGGGACGCGAGATGATACCTATAAAAAAAGAAAAAGAAAAAAAAAAAGGTCTATTTCTACGCGCCCCAGCTCATGACACTGGGTATCGGTCAAAACGTGAGATGTGGTCAGCAAAGGTGGATGCTGATGGTGAGTTGGAGGATTGGGCGAACGTGCGCGACAAGGGAGAAAAGGAGCGAGGGGTCCAAGATATCTGTCTGGGCTATCAAATCTGGATAGCAAAAGAGCAATACCTAGATAGATATGCGGTGAGTTTAGATGGAATGTCAAAATTCGTATCCTGCTCCTTGCAGTTGTGGAGCAGAGTGGTTTGTTTTGCTTTGCTTCGACTGTAAGTCAATATCTGCTCGAGCCTAAGATAGTTGATGGATGAAAGATTGACGGTGAAGTGATGATGGTCCAGGATGGAGCTGGAGGTCAGAGCCGCCCCGGTCGCAGTGCTTCAAGAGGTCAAAGAGACAAGGATGAAACAAGACGGGAACACAGTAACGACAGATCACACAACCTTTTGTTTGTGGTAGGTATTTGATTAGCTGAGAGAGGGTGATTGCCCTTGATTGTATGTAGCATAAAGGAAGCATTAGAGAGCCTGCACCATCCCATCCAATCCAATGGCAACAGCCTTCCGTCCCCTCTAATCTACAGTCGCTCACTGTTGACACAAAGCCTAAAATGGAACCCGAAACTACAAGGTCCAGTCCAAAATAAGAGTCTCCCAGTCCAAGGAATGGGGCGAGACGTCATCCATTCAGCCCATGGGCTGAGGAACCTGACCGGGACATGTCCTTGAATTGAACCGCTAACCCGCTAATGGCATCGCCATAGGACCCTGAGGAGCGCTAGTTTGATCATATCCAATGGAAACAACGGCGTGTTTGGGCGCTTATGTACTCCGTATAATCGCCAGGAATTCAATTCCATCATGGCATTCTGAAGTTCATGGGTTTCTTTGTGTAATCTTCTTATAGCATGAAGGTCTGCACATGAAATTCTCCACGCCCAGGGCACAAGTGGTCGCCCAGGAATTGGATACAATCAATACATGAATACATCGAGATAAAAATAAGTCTTCCTTTCATAGTCCCATCTTTATTTCTTTTGCTTGACATCTTTACGGTTCACACCTATCTCTTTGAGCGGCACAAGCCTCCAACAGGTCACTCGCCCCACTTTGCTTACTAACCTTGCTAGTACCTGCGGGGTACGTGAAGTTCTCGTCAGACAGCTTCTTCATTCAACACAGCCAAAATCATCAAAATCCTCATACAAATTGACCCTAACACGTCTCAATTAAAACGATGAGCT
>JABEEM010002106.1:0-27330 GCA_013363185.1 Fusarium secorum | reverse complement strand
CCATTAGTCAGACATGGACGTGACGTGTTTTAAAAAAAAAAAAAAAAAAAAAAAACATTCTTCAGATATAATAAATTCTTTGTAATTACCTAGTCAAGAGCCGTTTGTCTCGGCTTCAGCATTGATAGTGGAGTCTGGACCCTGAAATTCGAGGTCCGGCAGTCGGACATCTCCATGCTGTCGTCGGTCCGGGAAAAAGTAAACGCGCACAGGCCATAGACGAGATCGCTCGGAGCGGTAAAAGTGGGACTTCGGCGATGAAGTCAGTTCATCTTGTCGGAGTTGACCTCAGACCTCGTGAATCAAATCAAACTCTTCCTTTTGGTCAACTCTCGTCTCTCCACCCTTCAAGTTAGGCCAGACCATACCCGGCGTGTATCAACCGTGCTATTAGCCAAGCATTACTCGCAATTGCCTCTCCACAACCGCCCGAAATCGTTTTGTCTGCTCACCAACAAACGGTACAACCTTTCGCGTCCGAAGTGGCTCACGGAGCTTCCGATATTCTACACTGATTTCGTCAGCCCTACCGACCGACAATTGATCCACGATGCCGGCGTTTCAGAGCAAAAAGTTCCGGTCCGCGGCCGACATGAACAGCATCGGCATGCGGTACCGCACCCTCATGAACAAGCATCCCTTCCTCATGTTTGGCCTGCCCTTCATGGCCGTCATTGTCGCTGGTTCCTTCGTCCTCACCCCAGCCACTGCTGTCCGCTACGAACGCTACGACCGCAAGGTCCGGCAGATGACCAAGGACGAGGAACTCAATGTGCGCAGGTCTGCAAGGAAGGTGGACATGAAGGAGGAGTACTACGTACGTCTCAGCCTTGGAACGGGAGGAAGAATGTTGCTTGAGATGTGCGATTCACTAATTCTTGGAAACAGAGACTTGCTGGCAAGGACCTTGACGATTGGGAGCAGAAGCGTGTGAAGAGACTTCCGGGTGAGAATGATGGCGTGTTGTAAATGAGGCTGTACATGCTCCCTTGCTTTGCGTGTATGGGAAGCTATCACGAACTTGAGAAAATCATCGATGCCATCAAGATCGATCTCTGGTGAAGGTTTCAAGAGACCACGATCACGACCGCGTCGACGTCATTACATCTTCCCATCCTGAAATGTCGCGGTTGTTTCTGAAACACCGGGAAGCAAGGGTCGCCAAGGAGGACAATGTACCATATGTAAATGGCATCAAAGGCGTTTTGGCGTTTGGGAATGAGATCGCGTTATCTGTCTCTTGTTCTGTATCGCGTTGAGTGAAATCCGCGCGGCTCCCCAATCGTTTCGCTCAGAGGGTCCGGGAATTAGTAGGTTTGAGGCTGCAGGGACGAGCCGTAACGTCACTGTTTGACCCAGCCGAATGGTCAAAGGGATATCAGAGACAAGTTGTGAGATGGGGATCGAGACTGAAGTGAGGACATCTAACGTCAGACTGACAAAAGATCGATGAGTCTATGGAAGTTCGATCTTGATTCTAGGTTATTGGAGGGTGAGATGTTTCACAGGCTTGAAACGGGTGGACAATGCGAGAAGGGGATGCCTCAAAATTGACAACATCGAACAAGAGACTCGAAACTACAAGGCTTGCAGCTATGAGACTTGCATATGTAAGTCAGTTTGTGAGGTGCATATATCACGCACTGCAAGCACTAGTAGGTGCACTCTGTACCCTACCGCAACATGCATTTGGACAGGCAATTGACACAAGGCGGTACCAAGGCACAGAACATCTTCATTTGGCGGTCTGCCATCAGTCAATGGCTTCAAATCATCCCTTGCATCGGGTCACGTTGACACAATGCCCCTGCATCTCACAATTTCCGTCTAAGCTGAATCCGTTAAACAAGGCTCAGCCTAGCCATCGTCAGTATCGCAGTACTTACCTTAGGCTTACCATGTACTTGCATTTATTTCTGATTACTATCATGGGTCTCAAACCGTCCCGTCTTAATCGCAATGCATGATCCCCTCAATTGACAGTCATCTCATCGTCGATCAAGGGGACGCGACGCTCGAGCCTCGTCTCTCACAGCCTAGCATCCCAATGAGTGGCTGAGGTATCATCACATTGGCTGACGAGGCCAAGATATCACAGCACAAGGCCAAGGCTAAGGTTAGCTAAAGCTGCTAAGAGACACGCCAGAGAGGCAGCTATCGAGCGGGAATACGCGTAGTCAATGAATAAAGCTTCAAATGGTGCTGCTTTAGCTCACGATTGTAAAGGTAGCGCAACTGCGCAGGGGCCAGAGCGCCACACCGGTCCCCGCGTTGGACTGATCGTCCTGAGTGTCAATTGGAGGATCAGGCTTTATCGATTGAGCTCAAATTCAACCGAGACATTTCTTCATTAGTTGATGATCGTCAGGAGATTGTCACGAACACATGAGTTGTAATCGTGATAACATGATGCCGAGAAAGGAGAAATGTGGCCGTACATCGGGTCGATGATGATGGTATTGATGATTAATGGGGAAGGACCGAAATCAAGATAGCAGAGGCAGCCGTTCAAACACTGGGGGGTTATAGAGGAGGGGTTGTGGCCAATGACAATCTGAGATTTACATGAATGTCATTCAAGGTATTTGCTCGTCGCTGAATGGCGGCCGGAGGCGATGGTGATCGTGGCTATCATTAACGTCAAGAGGTGGTGGTGAACTCATCGCAAAAACGCAAGGTACAGTTTGTACCTGCAGGTACATGCACACGTTTCAGCACCCGGGAATCATCCCAAGTGTGTGTGGTCGTATTGCGTTCATACGATTGTTTCCGCCATCCGAGCAACCGAACAAGGCGCAGCTACATTAACAAGAATACGATAACGTTTTGCTCAGCAGACACACCAGTTTGTGTAGGGTAGCAATCGGCCTAGAGACATCTTGGTGTTTCGACAAACTCGCATGTGAGTGGACAGAGAAATCTTGAAAAGTTTGCTTGGCCCCCTGTCTGTAGGTCATATGTCTGGCTATGCCAAGCCAATTCGGCAATTAGCACCCTTTTCTCATATCAGAATTGTTCGGAGTTGCGAAATGCAACGTTGGTACCCCGATATGGGAATCCAATAAGCACGAGCAGAGCAAACAAATTGAAAGACGGGAACTAAAGAAAGTTGCTGGTGTCGTAATTAATTTGTGTTCTAGATCCAGACTCAGACACGCAAGGATGACCGTGGTGTTGGTAATTGCAATTAACTTGCATAAGAGAAGGGACCTATAGCAGGCTATAACTGGGAATGGAGATCTATGTAACTTCACAGTTAGCTGCCGAGTCAGAAAAACGCTACCAAATCAAGGCAAAAAAAGGTCAATAAGAAAAGTTTATTATGAGTGGATGCGTCAATTAATCCTGCATATTCACCGATACCCTGATTTTCCCTGTCACTTTTGATCTTTGATCCAGGCAAGTTTTTCTTCTTTTAATTGCAGACTCTGGGATTCTACAGCAACGATGTGATATCTCGATGCCCGATCCTGAAAATTGACAAAGAAGCAATAGTTGGCAGAGAGAAAAAAGAAAACATATTCCCGATGCTACGGTAATCTTCAGCTCAGCTGCGTTCGGAGACAGCGATAAATGAGCCTTCGTGGATTCAACGCCCAGACGGGCCAATGGCACGGGCTTGCGGACACTAACTGTCACGACGCCACGCCCAAAAAGCTGGAAAAAACAGTCCGGCTTCACCAAGTCCGGACTACAAGGTTTTTGCGAGAAGCAAAATATAGTGCTTTTCAAGATCCTTCAGCTAGGAAGAATTAGCGATCTGCATCGCAGGGAGGGAGATTACCTGACTTTTGCAACATCGTGATTACATTCGGACTGGGGTTCGGTCATGTTTACTCTTCACGATACCAATTCAGTCTCATCGTGTCCGTGATTGTTCGGCCTCGGAGCCGGAGGTCAGCACTGTCGAGCCCTTTTTCATCTCGTTTATCAAGTGCCAAGACAAAAAGCGAGAAGCGACTCATGATATCTCCATGGAACCGCTACCTTCTCTCCACTGATATCGTCATCGTATTCTTATGGTTTACCTACACGAATTTACTTGTGCGGTCTCGAAATATCAAACCCGGTCGTATCTCCACGACGAGACCCTGGATCGTCAGGACTAGGATGCAGCGTACATGATGAGTCCTCCACCGTGAAATGGATGTGAATAAGTGGAATGAGGGGTTCATCAGATTCACCGCCTGTGTTCAATTAACAAGTGACAGACCGTTGGCCGTTTTCGGAATTCACGTTGTGAAGCGGTACCCATTATTTTCTTAATTAATTGCAAATGGGAAAAATGAAACATCCTCCACCGCCAACTCTATAATCGCGCTTGTGACCGGAAAGAGGCTGAACCGCTGTCACTTGTGAATTGCTTCGAATGCTTGGCCCGGCCGTCATTCCTAATGCGAAAGACAAAGACAGAGTCAATTGTCTGGGGAAGAATGAAGATGAGGGGCACATGAGAGGGCACGGGATAGGTAGTCTCATGCACGATGCAGGTGCGAAATCGCATCACAAAGTTAGGTCGACTATTTCATGTGGGTAATACACACATAGGCAGTCTATGTACGCCGCGCAGTAGCGTACACATACATTGGGGTTAGAGCATCTCGATAGATCTCAGCTCGACTGGGAATAGCGAGAAGAGTGAAATGATGGTTGCTGGGTGTAGATTCAGCTTGTAGGGTTAAGTAGCAAGGGCGGATGCAAGCGCAGATTGAATATCGATTCTGCTAGAGGTTAGCCTACGCGATCGCGAACAAAGCACTTTTTTGTCTGAGAATCCCTACGGTACCTGCATCAAGGTCGAGAAGCTGCTTTATCGTCGGCGTACCTGATCGTTGACACCCACACGGCGTCTTGGCACCGCTGTGAACCCCTCCACCGAACGAGCGGCGCCGCCTCTCGTCCGGTCTTGGGACGCAAGGGGGTTGTCACATTGTGCGGAGCGAGCGGTGAAGACATTCATTCATCTGCTGTTGGTGGTTAGTGAGCTCCATTTGACTCCAGTCTCCATCTCCATCTCCATCCATGATGGATGAGTAGCCGGAAAAAATGCTGCAATAGAGTTTCGGCTGGCGTGCGAAACTGCAGCTGAGAGTTGTCGTTGGCTCTCGGAGCTACTTCTTAATTCTATGGCAACGATAAACGCAACGGGCAAGTAAACGGTCGGAGTGGCCGCTCTACGCATGTCGTGGTTTTGAAATGGATGATCTGTTACTGGAGTCGTGAAAAGATGCGCAATAAGTGACGTTTAGTTATCGCCCTTTGGTGCCACGACAACTTGCTGTGTAATGCATTACAGCAACAGATCTGCGCTGGCGTGCACACGAAACCGCCAACCAACAAATTTTATGCTCAGTGACAGCATGATCTGCTATCAGCTTATACCTGAAAGAGCTTGTATCGACTTCATTCGTATACCAGTTGTACTCTGCCTGTATCTCACGATGGGTTTGATTCCCAGGACCAGGAATTGAATTGGCTTACACTCAGACTCACGCTCACGCTCAAGACATTTTGCTTTTGTTTCATTTCTACATGGTGTTCGCCCTGCATCTCATGCTTCTGAACATTGACCAGGCATTTCATTTGGGAGCGAGAATTTCGGACCGGAATCTTCAAGCACGGGCCTTTTCGGAGTATTTGCTTTTTTCCCTTTTTCCAATCGATATCATCAATATTAATCAGACACGTCGTGACTAGACAACCTCCGCAGTTACATGGGTTGGAGGCAGCCTAACGAGAATTGGCGGTGACCTTGTCGAAAAGAGCTGAAGTCAAGGGAGAGTTAAAGAAGCAAATGGTGATAGACGTGAAAGTTTCGGTTCCAGCTCGGGAGCTACCAGTTGGCGCTGGGCCTGATGACCTGGCTTGGAAAAAAGAGGCTTTTGAGGCGTGGTCTAACGAGAGGTAAGGTACCAGGCACAGCATTTCTAAGTCAGGTACAGTGAGGGCGGGCCCAGACCCAGAGGCTGACAGTTTCTTTTTGGTGGATGGAGACTGAGATAGACGGAGAGAAAAACAGAAAAGAAAAAGCGGTGTCCACTTCGATGGCGATGAGCCCGATGAGAAGAATGAGGCGTGTTCACGAAGATCAATTCCTGGATTCTAGTACAGTTGGCGATAGATGTTTCGTCGAAAGGTTCGGACGAAACATGCCACAGAATTTGTTCTGACCTGTTCCTCGATGCTCCAGAAAGTAACCTCAATCCAGGTACTCGCAGGTACATACTCGGTTCTTGAGAGACAGGGGACGTTGATCAGCGGGACACCCCTGTCGTGTGTTGAGAGCATGGGAATCTTTGAGAGAAACTGCGTCAAAGACAAGATCAGAGTGGAGATCTGGCCAAGACCAGGGCCAGGGGACAAGATCAGGTCTCCAGGTACGTGCAAGTACCAACCTTAGACTCTGGGCGAGCAGGGATCCCACGCCCACTTCGGCTGTGACGGTTCGGTGGATGACGTTCATGGCCCCGTAAGCTCCAGCTGCACTCTCACTCTCACTCACGCTCACTCACACTCAACGATAAAATACGATGGGTTCATTATTTATAGACTTGCGCACTCCCACCCCCGGTTATCTCGGGTCCTGACCTCAACAACCAAGTTCGGCCCTGGTAGCCTCGAATTCTCATGAGTATTACATCGATATCATAATATCGTCCGTAATACTTCTACTTCATATTAATTCAACCTACCACCCACCACTACCGGACCCTTCCAGCCATTCATCACCACCACTCCAGGACGTATACGACTTACGACTCCGGTTTACTAATACGCCGACCTGAACACCACCAATTGGTTTAGACAACCAATTCACTTACACCGCACAACCACAACCACAACCACAACCACAACCACAACCACAGCACCATGCACGTACTACACGGCTTCGGCCAGCGACGAAAGTCGTCTCGCCGCCCTAGAGATCTCCATATCCGAAAAGTCTCATTCTCAGGATCCTCTCTCTCCTCCGGCTGCTCTCTCTCATCATCCTCATCATCAACTATCTCCGCAGTATCAACACCTTCCCTCCAAACACCAACAGCTTCTCGACCCGAAATCGATCCTCTCGCCTCACACCCCGCCTTCCACGCACCACCAAGGCTGTATGAACGACCATTTATTCGCATGGATGATGCCGAGCCTGTCTGTTATGGTGCCGACAATGCAGTGATCGATGAGGAGGACTATGTTGAGCAAGATGTTGCTGCTCAACAACCAACTGAGATGGCTCTGCCTCCTCATGTAAGCCCAATGGATGCTGCCGATGAGGAGGGCAATGAGCCAAGGGATTACTTCTTTACAACACTATCAAAACGACCGCCTATGCCTAAGTCTCGCTGGTCCGAATCTACTATCCAGAGCATCCAGACCTATGAGGACGAGGAGGATGACTCCGAAGTCACTCAGTCTGAAGACTCTGAAGATGAGACCGATGATGCTTCAGTCCTTGAGATGAGTCGTCTATCACGTCATGCCTCAGCACTGAAGCCTGTCTCTATCAACACAACTTGCACTGCCCGACCTGGTCTGGCACCTAAGCGTCCTCCCATGCGGTCCCTTGACAGCGTCGACAACTTTATCCGACGCGGAGGATGGAAGCGTCGTGGCATCGTCTTCCACAAGGATGACCTTGACAACCAGCGATGCGAGCAGGACCGCAACAGCTTCTAAACTATTATCATGTTACACCACTCACTCGACATACCCTCTCACCCTTTGTTTATTTCATTCATGTCATGATATTTCGTCGATACCCCATTACAGCACATACCATCTGCTTCTTTTCTTTCTTTGAACGACATCTTACGGCTGTTTTAACATCCTTCGGTCCACTATCTGGGCTTGACTCTTTTCTTTCCATGTCTATACACATCAATGCGGGCCTGGAGTTTTTGTCTATATGAGCCTTGGGACTTTTGGGAAAGCGATAAAAGCGATCATTTTTGGGTTTTATGGGATTAGGAAGTATGGGATTATGGGACTTACGGCTTGGATATTGTGTTGGACACACATCTCACATGGATCTTTCTACTACATATTACTCTACTATTACTCTCTCCCTGTCCTTGGGCGGCATTCTTCTTACTCTACCGAACAATCTACCATAGGAGTCTCTTCTTGAGGCTGAATACTACAATTTACCGTCTCCATATTCTGCAGCCTTGATTATCGTGCATGTCTCACTTTGCCCTGTGAAATTTTGATACCGAGCCTAAACAGCATCCACTTTACACCTTGGGTCCAGATTGTGGTCCGAGCATTGCACTTTCACGCTGCATTTTCAGCCTCATGAATTTCCACAAATATTACAATTCTGACGTGAAATATTTCTGGAGACGATGGGATTTGTTGGGGAGCGGCGTCACCGAAGCCCGGGCCATGGGAACTGGGGAAATTCACATCATAATCGTCAAGTTGTGCACTAATAAGCGAGACTTTTGGGTGTGCTAGTCTCAACGTTCCCTGATCCCTGGCATTCACAGCCGCGTTCTTTCTTCCTTTTCTACTGATGACAAAATCATGGCACTGGAAATGAGTCACTTCGTGTTGGGGTCTTGGCGGGATATAGGCAGGATTGACTATTGATAATGGTCCGAGGGATTGCCTAATAAGCGAACGAGGCTGAGCTTCCAGAAGGTACAAGGTAATCCGTGAAATCCCCCAGAGTCAAAGCCATTCCATGTGCTGTAATCGTAACGGTGCCGGGGCCGAGGGGCAGTGAAGAATGCCCTCGTGACGGCGGCCGCGGTATCCAGGGTTCCATGAAGATCATCAGGCCACGAAACCTAAAAGCCCAAAACACAGTGATCAGACACGATTGCCTAAAACCGTCCCTTTGCAATTTGCCTCTTCATGCCCTTGCTGATCAATCGCACAACTCGACCAAATGATAATTCGCAACGGCCAGGCACGACATCAGGAGGGGGGGCGAAAACGAAGATGAAAATCGAGGTCCAGGAATGGATGACTTCACCAAGATTGGCATGTGGCAAACCTGGTCAGCAAATGAACGTTGAGAAGTGAGCTCTACGCTTTGTTTCAGCTTGTTGATGTTTCACGTCCCCTAATTTTTCTACCTACGTGTAATTGCCCTTATGATGCGTGTCTACGCACAATGTCTCGATCATTACTCCATTGAAAGGCCAGAAGGTGTCCGATTTCTGGCCATGTCTAGGAATTTGCGCTTATCGTTGATCCTGGGCCTTGCAAAAGACGTCAGTGGTCGCGGGTAGCCGTTTCAAAACACGGGAGCGCGGGGAGGGAACGTTTACGTTTGTTATGCAGCGCCTCGTATGGCGCATTTCGTCACCAAAACATGGATGTCATCCATCACGATATGATCAAAGACATTGCAGAAATACTAAAGCTGCACCAGTGTATGCTGCCTAAAAGTACTCTTCGGTATTTGTTAACAGCGCTACCTTGAGGTTGTTCTGCTCTCATAGCCATGCCATGTGGCCTTGATTATGTCCGGAACTTCCAAGGTGCGGGCGCGCCGCCAAGGACCCAATCACAAGTCCAACATGACCGTCAACTTCCTTGCTCTGGCCTTTAACTTTGTCCTTGGAACTTCGGATTCGGGTTCAACGGCAGCCGAGGGTCTATTCTTCGGCAGTGACTCTTCAGTGTCCCAAGCGTGAGGAAGCAGACGGGCAGTGGTGATCTTCCGTGTCTTCCACGCCCGTTGCAAAAGCTGCAAGGTTCACATGGATTAGTCAATTGAGCCGCAGAAGTCAGTTTGAAGTTGATCCGACGGTAACTACCAGACAGCTATTGTGGGGGGACGTCAGCTACCTGCTGCGCCTAAACATGGACTGTGCTCGAGAGAATCTCGATGACGATGATATCTCAGCTAGAGGCACTACATGCAGGTACATGCCATGCGTCTTCTTGACGTGCATTATCTCAAAACTTGACATAGGTCGAACCGGCCGTTTCAGAACATCAACTTGTCCCAAGAATATCGGCAACTTTGCACAGATATCTCGGCAATCCTTCGCAGTTACAAGCTATCCACTAACATTGTCTGCCCTGCTTGTCTATCCCAAGTTCCCACCAACTCGGCATCCAATCGCATTAGAGAACTGCATGTTCCGGACTTTCGGCTCCTGCTACTGTAGCTGAACGGGCCTGCTCGGATCATTCTCTGCAGTGAGTGGGTGGGTAAAAGTGACTATGGGTACGAACTACTACAGCCGAATTGATGCCAAGAGCTTGGATGAGCTCAACTTGACAGAGCCTTGTGGTAAGCTACTGATGTTTCACGATGACTCCTGGCCAACCACTTCAGGACTGCTAGTTCTTGATCTACCGGCTAGCTAAGCTACCGGCGAATTTATGCCCTCCCTTGCCTGGCCTATCACGTAAGAGGAGATACAATATCGCTTTCACATTATAAGCAAGGCCGACACGATCTGTTCGATCGAGTTATCGCATGATTCAACGTCTTTCACACCATCATTAGTTGGCCGAGATCGTTTCGAAGTCAACTAGGAGATGTCACGGTACCCAAGACTTCAAGTGCAAGGGAGAGTGAGTGTGAGGTTGGTCTGTTGGTTTCCATCACTCACTTCAATCTCCTCGTAAGTTTCGTTTCTTTCCGGCTGTTTCTACAGCCGGATCTAAGCAATCCCTGCTCGCATCTTTATCGGTACGTACATTGCATTTCGATTGGCTTCCGCCCTTTCGCATTAGACACAAGGTGTCATGATGACGGAGAATTCCTGGCCATGTGACCGATATACTCAGCAAATGTAGCATCAAGTATCTTTTCTGTTGACACGAATGTGGATTCATGGACAAGAACGGAATTTGGATGCGCTGTACTACAGAACAGAGCCGAAGTAACGCTTTGGCTTTCGTTCTCGACCACCATTTTCTACCACGATGGCGTTACATCGAACAATGGAATACTTTTTCGGCATCACACTGAAGGTTCTAGAGTTGATTCTAGCATCAATGTATCTACTAAGTATCGTGTTGTCCATCGGATGTATTTTGATGTTATGGCAGAGCTCTTTGATCAAAGAAGAGTGAGGTTCAAACCCTCGGTAGACCTAAGTGCCTGTAAGACACTCCATTGTCATGTCTTCCTTAGGATGCTTACTGGAGCAAATCCCCTTGAGAAGGCTCAGTGCGACGGAGACCATTTCCCCGATGTATTTCTTCACCATTGGTATAAAGCTTGTGAGTATATCGTTGCCAACATTTGCGTACATAGTGATATGGCCCCGTAACGGCCTCCTGTTATATATGATGGCTTCAGGAAGGGCTTTACAGGGATGAAATACAATGTAGAAGAGTGGTTTATTCGAGTTCGTTATTTCTCTTGACACTAGAAGTCATGTGAATGTCGTGGCCTTCATGAGCGGCATTGTCTCCTAATGTTGTCCAGCAGCTTCTCATTCGTCAAGATATCTAACGTCCACTGCTCCAGCTGTCACCTATCATCACTATTTAATTTGCTATAGAAACTTCAGCAAAGACCTCATACTGAAAAGGTCCTTGGGATCCTCCCAAATCTATCTTTGGGAACTGCCATTATGACATGGGGGCTTGAATCTTAGGGTAGTGATTGCAATCGACCTATATCCAATTCACAACTAGCTATTTTCCATCATACGAGCCAGACTGTCCATTCTATGTTCAAAAACCTATGCATTCACATATCCCATTCTCATTACCATATACACATTCAAATCAAACCATGCACCGTAGCGAAAAACTCACCACATCCTGCGTTGGTAATAGAGCCCATCTTCAGCCTGGGCTGACTTCTGAAGCTCTTGCTTGATCATCTTCCTCCTCTTTGCTTTGCTCACAGGCTTGTGGTTCTTGACTGGTGCTTCGACGTGTCCTTCAGGTGTTGACATCTTGTCCACCACTTTGGCCTGTAGCTGTTTGATAATCTCAATATTTCTCTCCAGTGCGGCATTGCCCTCAACATCAACATTAGGTTTCGTCTCCTTAATCTCAACTAAGAGCCGCTGCCTTCGCACTTCAATATCTGCTTCTGTGTCTATGTCGATAACCCGACCATCCTCCAGCTCCTTCGTCCGTACTTGAAACTTCTCGGGGAGGTAGACTTTTGGCGACGGGCGTGTCTCTTGTCGTGGTTTGATCGCTGAGCGGAGTTGAGTGAGCGTTCTTTGCTGGATTATGTAGCCACTAATAAAGAGCGCAAATGTACAAATAACCACTGTAGTAGAATGTTCTATTAGCATGACATGACCTGGAATGCGGATAGCGGTGGAGAGGTTGAGAATATGTCTTACCGACGAAGCCCGATGCGATGACCTGCACTTGACCAGATGAAAGAAGCAATCTGGCCATTTTGACGGAATTGCTAAATTGCAGCAACGCAGGGCTGTAAATGCTGAGCTTTCACAATTTTGCGTGCCTTTTTAGGTATTTGTGAGTTGGTTGTCGTCATCCTTGACCGCTGTGTAAGTGCAGTGTTGACATCGTTGACACAGCAACATCCTTATCAGCTTATCGGATCCAAGCTTCCAAGCTTTCATACAGTCCCCACCATATCCAACCTCGACAATCGGCAACTTTCTAAACCACGACCACACAATGAGCAGAAACAAAGATACAGTTCACGCCGATGCGCGTCGCTTCCTCGATGAGCGTGGCTCGAACGTATCGCTCGCGCCAAACGGCCTCAATCCCGCGACTATTATGGAAAAGGCCGTCAAGGATCGCATCGTCGACTCATACTTTTACAAAGAGCAATGCTTTGCGCTCAACGAAGCGGATATTGTAGATCGCGTCGTCGAGCATGTCAATTTCATTGGTGGAACGTACGGTGTCACACAAAAACCCAGCCCATTCCTGTGTCTTGCCTTCAAGCTACTTGAACTTTCGCCCAGCGATGCAGTGCTCATGGAATACCTGAAATATGGCGGAGAGGCTTTCAAATACCTGCGCGCGCTTGCGTGCTTCTACTTCCGGCTCACAAGACAAGCGAAGGATGTATACGAGATGCTGGAGCCGTTCCTCGAGGATAGGCGCAAACTTCGACGGAGAGGAAGGGCGGGCGTGGTGTTGACATTCATGGACGAATTTGTGGACGAGCTATTGACAAAGGAGCGAGTATGCGGTACAAGTCTTTGGAAGATGCCAAAGCGAGAGGTTTTGGAAGATTTGGAAATTCTCGAGCCAAGGGTCAGTCCCCTGGGTGACCTTGAGGATCTTCTCGAGGAAGAGGATGAAGCAGAGAAAGAGAATGGAACAAGAGAAGAATATGGAGAGATCCCCGATAGAGATGATATGGAAGTTGATCGCGATGAGAGGAGAAGTCAGAGTCGAAGCCGCAGTCGAAGTCGAAATCGAAGTCAAAGTAACAGCCGAAGTCGATCACCTTGATCAGATGGACTGTCTCCGCACAGTAACCAAAAGAGCTGAGCCGCAAAACACCATAATCCATCACTGAAAGCCAGGCCTCGTGGTTCTACTCTCCCGCCGCTTCAAGAGATTATGGATAGTGCAGCTGCAGCGAGCGAATGACAAAGTTTCTGCCTGGTTCATCAATACGCCATGCGTAGCTCGGTACGTGGGCATTGCTTCATCTACGACAGCGTATACAGGTGTTGAATGTATACAGCAACGACACAAGACGAAAGAGATCGTATCATATTAAGCTAATAGGTTGACGTCCGAAAGTCGAGAATGGCAGAGCTAGGGCTCTTGCATGCTTATCAAACCCTTCACCTCCTTGTTGTATAGGACAATTGGGTCACTCAAACTGGACTGCGGCAAACATACAGCTAGCCGGATACGCATCCATGATCCCCATCCAATGCAAAACAGAAAGTTTGATGGAGGAACATGCGAACCACTCAGATATGCTCAAAATACTGCTGTCGTCTAATTGTTCTATTGTACAATAATGTCGTAAAATCATCGCTTGTAATATATCTACAATCGTGCCACCAGGGATTTTAACTTTTCTGCCAGTTGAAGCACCCTCTGGTCGTCCCAGTATTGTCCGATGACCTGCAATCCTGCTGGAAACTGACTTCCCTCCACCTTAGCTGGGACACTCACAGCTGGTAAACCTGCCAAACTTGCTGGAACCGTAAAGACGTCGTTCATGTAAACGTCTACACTGCTCTGCTGCTTGAGATCTTCCAGTCTTGGAGGAAATGTTGGCGCTGTAGGAGAGAGGATGAAGTCCACTTGAACAGGGCCAGTCTTGTCCTCCATTCCGGTGGCCTCAGCCATGTCACTCAAGTCAAACTGTGCAGGCTCATAAAGGGGGTTGTCAAGTCGCAATACGCGATCAAAATCCTTCTGCACCATCCGCCGAACCTTTTGGGCTTGTATGAAGTAATTGTCTATTGCCTCAGAACTGAGGCTGTATGTGCCAAGGAGAATTCGTCGCTTGACCTCTTCACCGAAGCCCTCACCACGGGTATCAGAGTAGAGAGTCTCACCCACTGCATCGCTACCTTCACCACGTTTTCCGTAGCGAACACCGTCGTACTTGGCGAGATTCGAGGATGCTTCCGCAGGAGCGAGGACATAATAAGCACACAGGGCTTCTTTTGTGGAAGGTAGAGAGATGGGAACTAGAGTTGCGCCCTGAGCCTCGAGAGCAGAGGCAGCAGAAACCCAAGCGGCGCGAATAGAAGGGTCAAGCTCATCTATATTATATTCCAGAGGAATGCCGATATTTAGTCTTGATAGCTCGGGAAGGGTGGATGGTATTGTTGAAGCACATCGGTTTCGAGATGCGGCGGGTAGTGATGTTGGATCCGAAGGGTCATGTTCGTTGTGCATGCCAGTCTCGAAGATGAGGTTATGTATCGGCTTGACATCCTTAGACAGGAAGCCGACTGTATCCAGAGAGTTTGCGTACGGAACCACGCCAAACCGAGAAATCAAGCCATAACTAGGCTTGTAGCCAACTGTTCCAGTATATGCCGCAGGCAGTCGAATTGAACCACCTGTATCTGTTCCTAGGGCAATATCGGCATCTCCCAGTCGTACTGCAACGGCGCTTCCACCTGAGCTTCCGCCGGCTGACACTTCGTCATCCTTGGCCAAGGGATTCCTCACTGCGCCATTCACTGAGTTTGTCGAATGAGAACCCATACCGAATTCATCCATGTTGGTTTTTCCAACCACTGTTGCTCCGCGTTTGCGCAGTTGACGAACCACAGTAGCCTCGAAGGGTGAGGAGTGAGAAGAGAGAATGGTTGAGGCGCATTGTGTTGGGAAGTCAGAAGTTGCGATATTATCCTTGATAGCCAGAGTAAAAGGCTTCACTTCCTTACACATGAAAGGAAGAAAATCAGCATTTGGGTCTGTGGAGGCAAGCTTGGCTGTATTTGTTAGTTGAGTTCGTTTAAGAAGATGAGCTACTCACTGCGACCAACAAAGTGGTTATAGTTACTATGAGAACGCCATTGTGCTACAGGACGTGCATAAACTTTCGGACAAGACTTGATGTGAGATGTAACTGATTTATAGGCTAATTGCCGCACACGAGACACGCTCATGGTGGACTTATTATCAACATGAGAAATTGTTATACTCAAGGTGTTAGTTGAGGGCCATGTTCAAAAAAGCGGGATGAGCTGCAGCCTCTGGCTTATCGATAAGGCGCCTGCAACCCATCTTTCAAGGGTCCGATCCCATCCTCCTAGGTAATTTCTCCAAGCTCGAACAAGCATCAGCACCATAGTAAAATGGCAGCCAAACGAGATCTCGAGGACCTCGATGAAGGCGACGTATCAGCCCCTCAATCAAAGCGACCAAAGAAACAAGGCGGCAAAACGCGACAGCACCAGAACTCTGGCATCGACCCAACCTGGGGCCAGAAATATGTCTTCGCAGGAAACGGCCATACAACCACGATTCCGGAGGGAGAAGAGGACGATTTCGAAGATGATTCAGAAGCGATGGCATATTTGAACTCTGTCAGGTATGTTCTCCTCTTATGCGTGTTTGTCGACTTTGCTGAAGATCGCAAAACTGTAGAGCACAGATGCTGATATGGTGAGTATTATAGACAAGAAGCGAACGGGATCCCCCATCTCCTCGTTGCGCCAAAAGTTCAAATAGGACCCCAGCTACCCCCCGAGCTTCGAAACGACGATCAAGAACAAGGCGAGCAACCTATGGACAGGAGTGTATACAATAATGGTGTCGGCGATTCTCGGGGCTGGTATGAAGACGGCGCATATATGGCAATGCCCGACAGCGCGGCTGAAGATGACGATTACGAAGGCGGCGAATACACTGATGACTACGACGATGAATGCGACGAAGAAGCCACCCTGAATGAAGCTTACTTTGCATCGGTTATGGACCAGTACCTCCGCTTACGGTCGATTCTTCACGCTGATCTTCCCTCCAACGCCGTCTCCCGTGTCGTCAAAGCCCGACTCAAAACTGATGCACCTGCGGAGAATCAATCGGCGGCGATAGCTACATGGTCACGACTCCTTCGCGAAACCGATCCCCACCCACTTCAAGTCGCCCTTATGTCTAAAGACACCACACTACGCATCCTGCGCATTCTTCTTGGCGGTAAATTCCTTCGTCAAGGGTACACACTTCCAGAACGTACAAGCCGTTGGATCTGGGCACTGCTTGCTAGAATGCCGGACAAGGGCGAGCTTAACTACACTGAGATTGGCTGGATTCGTGATCTTGGTCGCAGAGCAGTCCTCTTAGGTCGGAGCCTAGCAGAAATGGCGGCTCTAAGGGAGGAGCTTGCAGAGGGTGGACTCGGGGCCCATGAAGCAGTTGATGGAAGCAGTAGTGATGAAGAAGTTCTGGCAGACCCAGAGGATATGGAGGTCGAAGGTGCTCTCAGCTCTGGGCAAGATGAGGACGAGCCAACACCAGCCGAGTCCAGAAAAGAGGCCGAGAAGACACCCAAAGTCATGGGACCCACAACAAAATCTCCCCCAAAGCCTGATGCTGAAGAAGGTGAGATAGAAGACGAAGACGAAGATGTGGCTATGGAGATCGCGACCGACTCAGAAGCCGAAGAAGGTGAAGTTGCTGCCAATGAGCCCCAGGAGAACCTCGAGGCAGCAAGAGAACGACTACTTGCTCGGATCAGTAATGGAATGACATCAGAAGACGAGGAGGATCTTGAAAAGGAGAGTGCCAAACAGCGACAGCGAGCGAATTTGCGTGCAACTCTCAACATGATCTTGACGATAGCTGGTGAGTTTTACGGACAACGAGATCTGCTAGCATTCCGAGAGCCATTCGTTGGTATGTAAGTTGGTGGACGAGAATATAATTGTAGGTCTTGTAACGACCGGTTTGTCTTATTTGCATTCAGCATACAGCGAGTCCCGATGCACTTTTGCCTTCCAATTAGATACCGCTCTAGAACACTAATGAATCATAATCCTGAACGCCTGACCCAAAGCTTGTGACGCCGCGACATAGCTTCTAGTGAACATGAAAACATACAAAGCTCTGCTCGAGCCAATGAACAACACTGTGACTTAGTTGACCAGGTCCATTTCGGGGTTGACGAGGAAATCAGCCTCATCAAAGTCAGATCCTGAGTTGCGGTTGTCCTGGCCAAAGCTCCTCAAACCAGCACCCTTTCGTGAAACTGGGATAGCCATGACTCGAGGGTTTCCATGGTTGCCCATGTCAAAGCTCGAGTCAAGCTCATCGTCATCCTCGTCGAAAATTCGCTTTCGAGAACCGTCGTACGACTCGCCCTCCGCACTCTCTTGCGACATGGTGAGCTCGGGGATAGCATCAAGGTCTGGTACATCATCCTCGAATTCTGGCTGGGTGTCGAGGCCGCCGACCTTGTTGATTCCGCAGAAGGGAAGAAGCTCTCGGGAAGCACCCTTGCCAGGTGCCTTTGCAGTAGCGGTAGAAACGTTTACAGGTGCATTGTCTGTCCAGAGCTTGAAAGCACTAGTGCCCTTTGTCTTGTAGCCTTCGGGAACGGACTTGCGAACTCGCATACCGACACTAAGTAGGTTGGCCTGGACGTTTGAAGGAAGAGTAGGTTGCATGGGCTTGTCGGCCTCAGCAATCGCAGACTCATCGGATGATCGGGCATTGAAGAAGGAAGTGATTTGGCGTTGAGATGGGTCGGCAGAGGCGCCGGCGAATTGACGCTTGATACGAGGAGTAGACATGGTAGCAGACTTGGAACAAGTTGGTGTGAAGTTGTAGTGTTGATTGATTTAACAAGAATCGTCAATAGTTGTTACGCTGATGGAATGACGCTGCGGGCAAGATCGCAGTAAGCAACGACTGACAAGAGAGTCAAGTACAGAAACAGAGTTCAAGAATGGTAGAGTGGGGGGTTCCTCAATGGACAGAATTGAAGAGAGGTAAGGTCTTGTAAGAACGCAGATGACGTCGCAATCGAGGGGAGAAAACAAGGGTTCAAAAGGAGAACGGAGCGAAGAGGGGGCTTCTGCGTGAAACAAGTCGAAGGCCAATATTGGCTTGTTGCTGGGGTGAGGAAAAGAACAGGGTCAAAGAAAGTGAAGCGCCCCTGTCCTGCCCCAAGAACGACGATCCCCAAAGCTGCATCGAGAGCCCAATCATTTAACAGCAATTTCTCACTGTGGAACCCGCGCTGCCGCGTTTTGACGCGACCTTGTCGTGCCGCTTTCGCGTAAATTGATAGTTGGAGATTTGGCTATTGACCCGCTGTCATCTGACAAGGTGCACTTTGATATCATCAGCCTCTCTGTGTGTCGAGGAAAGAGACGGAAACGCCGGTAGATGCTATGTAGACGCATGCAATTCAATATTTATATACGGAGTAAGTTTTAATCTTGGTTATAAAAGAATACTAGGTCAATGTAGAAGACTGAACATTTAACAAGCAATTCTATCAGAATGGCTTGATCCTGCACTTTTCCCCCAAAGATCAGCAATGGTGCAGAGGGAGGCAAGGCGGTGGCAAACCGACACCTGAACGCAAGCTGGCAAGTTCTAGCAATTTCAGGATCCACGACGCCGAACCTGGATTGCTTTCCCATTGTTGAAGCTCCACTTCAAATTTGCCATCTATGATAAACTCAGGCCAGATGAAAGACATAACGACTCGGGTATATCGTCACACAAGGTTGTCACATGAACAATACAAGATGATCAATTGTGTCAATGTACTAGTATCTTTTCACGCTGAAAACTTTCACAGCATAAATTCTGTTTTTATCATGAAATGGAGCTGATATTATGAGGAAAGCAAAATCTGTTTGATAGTATATGTTCTGAAGTTCATATCTTTACAAGTCTCATTCCATCCAATCATATTCAGCTATGAAGCGAACTGCAGTGCATTCAGTTTAAGGCGAAATATCTTCAAACAGCATTTCGCGGGGTAATTGGTTCCCCAGGTTCTCATGGAAAATTAGTTAACATTAATATTGCTTAGTTGAGTTGCCTTAGGCATTCCTGAGCGGCAGAGCGGATGAGCCTCTCCGGGTCGAGTCATCCGGTGAGTCGACGACTAGGTAAACTGGTAGGAGGAGGGGTCTAGGCTACTGTCGATGACGCCGTATACCACCAATCATCATCAAGTAGATTCTACTCAACAGCGATAGCTCTGGTGAGGAGTATGGTCGGCAAAGATTATCAAGAGATAGAAAAGTCATAGCATCATAGCAATCATTAACAGCAGTGTGCTCTACGACAGGCACGATAGCATCACAACTCAATCGCATCGACTAGAAACATTCACGTCAACAAGAAGGTGATGTGGAAACCATTGTGAATTTCGCAAAAGCACAGTGACCATCCTCCGCTACCCACTGCACCCGGGTATGAAGCGATCATCAACCAGCGGTTCCACGTCCTCGTGTCCAGCTAGCCTAGCCAGGCCAGTCCGGACACTCGTGAAGGCTTTCTCCAGCTTTCCACCCATGCAGTGCTTTTTTTTCCTTCCTGCCTCGAGAAGACTCTTTAGTACAAGGCGCGCAACGGAAAAACAAAAAGAAGAATGATGTGCCATGCAAGATATCCGGAGACCCCAAACGCCCCTATTCTGGGTGCCCCATCTTCTATCTGCAAAGAGGTTTTTGGTGAATGTTCGCAACGTCGGTTTGTTCTATCCGTCCATGTCGAGGTTGTGTTTTTGCAGATCCGAGATGACCACCATGAGTTGAACCGTAAGAGTCATGAGTACCCAAGGAGATAAAACCGCCGCGAAGCAGTTTACTTCCGTCGGAAAGAGCAGCCCTCAGTCAATCTAGCCTTACCACCGGTAGGCTGGCAGAGGACAGTGGTGCATCCCTGGCAGATGACGACGGTCTGGGCGTGAGAGAAGACGGTGGTGATGGTGAAGCATCCGGGGCACTTGACGTCCATGAAGAAGGATCGAGGGGCGGGCACAAGGGTCTAGTATTGTTAGAGTTTTGTCGTCATGAAAATTTGTCGATGCATCATACCTTGAGCTTGTGCTTCTTGGCCTCGGCGGCCGGGGAAGGGTTCAGAAGATCAACGGCGAGAACCTGAAAAGGCGGAGTCAGCCAGCTTGTTCCATCATCTTGCACATATCCTTTGCTTGTCCAATCCATTATCCATTGTGCCATCGATGTCGTGCTCCATCAAATTTGATACTTTTGCCACGGGCAGCAAGATCTTTTCGAGGTCGATGCTTTCCACGTCCTTCACACACGTGGTCGTCGTACATCCATCTCCCATCGTAGGTCCATCGTAAAATGCGTCAGAAAAAGGCAGTCGCTTACCATCTTGTCTGATTTTCTCGAAAAAGTCTTGTCGGTTTCTTGCGAGAATGGGAAAGCTTGACGAAATCCGGGATCAGATTTGAGGCTCGCAAGGTGGGTGGGAAGGAGGTAAGCGAGGAAAAGTTCGGTGGCTCTGAGGGGGACGACTGCTTCTTGCCTCTGGGGCGGATTCCGTTGCCTAATCAGGTAAGCGCGATAGGGTTGTAACTTCCTCACACGTGATAAAAAAAAACAGGTGGGAAAATTGTGGCCTTGGGGTAGTTCGGTGTAACATAGAGCCGGATGGAGCTTGTGCAGGCGAGATGTGCTTGGAGGGGTTTATGCGAGTTATGCATCGAGAGCTGTGCCAGCTGCCTGTATCCGTACGTAAGCCAGTTAATGATTAGGAGGAGCCTGAAGTTGAGTTGCGTCAGTCGGCCGTAGGCTACCACTTTTAGACAATACAAATTGTACTGAGGAGACTTTTTGAAGAGTTTCTTCTATTTCTTCAGTCTCTCAAAATGTCTAATCCGCTAGAGCAACGCATCAATGTTCCTATTGACGATCCAAATGCAGATACAGAATGGTAATTCTCTGCTACCCCTCCATGCTCATGAGCTAGCTCAAACCCCGCCATAGGAATGATATTCTTCGAAAACATGGAGTTATTCCTGAGAAGCCGCCCAGCCCGACTCCTATGATTGAGGAGGCTATTCTTGAAGGGCGAAGATTGGCACATGAGAATCGCTTGGAAGGCAAAGACCTCGACGAGTTGGACGAACTTGAAGACGACGAAGATGAAGCTTTCTTGGAGCAATATCGCCAAAAGCGCATGGCCGAGCTGAACAGCCTACAAAAGAAGGCTTTGCATGGAAGCGTATATCCTCTATCGAAACCCGAGTATCAACGCGAAGTTACCGACGCATCACAAAATGGACCGGTTTTTGTCAACTTGACCTCTTCAATGGGCAACAATGTTGAGTCGCGAGTCTTGACTGAGCTATGGAGACAAGCTGCGAGGGAGTACGGCGAGATCAAGTTCTGTGAAATCCGAGCGAGTCAAGCCATTGAGAACTATCCCGATCGAAACTGCCCAACAATTCTGGTATATAACAAGGGGGATATTGTCAAGCAGCTTGTAACATTGGCAACAATTGGAGGCGTCCGCACAACCATGCAGCAGATTGACAACCTCTTGGTCGAAGTCGGTGCTGTACCTGATTCTGACATGCGTATTGTCAAGAGGAGGCAAGCTGCCGAGGATGCTGAGGAGGAGAGATTGGCTGGCAAATCTATCAAGACGGGAACGGCTGGAAGGTCACGGAACGTCGACAGTGAGGATGATGACTGGGATTAAACGCGCTATGAAAGAGATTCGTGGCTTGCTTAAGTGACCATTGGATTGGCCAGCGTCAGACATGGTGCAAATCTCAATGCCCCAACGCAAAGCCGCACCGGATGTTGCTATAGTTCTTGTCAGATGTGACAGAAGGCCTATGCGGCCCTGACTCATGACAGCTCTTCGTGAAAGATCGGGTTTTCACTTTCCAGTATTTACAGCGCCTCAAAAACCACTTGCTCAACCAGGCCCCAAGACGGGAAAGCAAACTGTATATTCCAGTGAGGGACAGTTTCGTACATTATCCGTCCTTGCTACATGGCAAGTTCAAGACAAGACGCTGATCAACAGTTGGGAACCGAGAGGCCTTGTGATGATGCATGCGCGCAGTAAACACGCATAACAAAATACATATCATTCCCAAGCCTTCTATCACCACGTTCTGTGGGCAGTGCGATTGTCTGATAGCTGAGGCTACCAGCATATGATCTTCCTGTAGAACAAAGCCTCCAGAAACTGCTGTACTTGTAATAGGGATGCTTCCAGGGGAGTTTTGGATACTCTTTGTATCAGCAGGGTCTTACGGCATATGCTTGTCATATCAAGAATCTGTTGTAATACTGAGCAACATCCCCGACAGGCAGGATGCACAAGGTGGCCCTTGCAGGCCAAGAGATAACAAAGATCAAAGCTTGCTTGTCTTGCTGATCCGGGTTGCCGGGATTACTAAGCGGCGTCGCATGCATGCACTTGAAAGAGACAGGGGACAGGTTGTGATCTGGCCAAGGGTGTAAGTGACCAAGTCCACGAGTAGTGATACAACCAAGCCTTAGCGATTCTCCTGTAAGCATCAGCGAAGTTAGCACGCGTGCGAGGCAGGCCTGTATGTTCACGAAAAGACAATGCAAGGTATCATTAAGGCCTTCTTCAATCTGTTTCTCCTTCCAACGCCAGTCATCCAAATATGCTTGCTAGCTTTCCTCATTTGTCACTGTGACAAGATTTCCACTCGGCAGCCCCCAGCTGCTCTTATCAATGTCTCCCGGACGGCATCGCCATGAGCATCCTCGATTAACAAACGGTATCGTCCTCTCGCCTTCTGCCATACTCAACGGTGTCATCCGTACGAGAGCTTGGTTATCGTGGCTGGCCCTGTTACAAGCCCGAACTTCTCGCCATTCAACCCACTTGGTGGTGGGGATGACCATTAATTTTCGACAGCGTGAACACGACAATCCGCCAGCCTCTTTCTGCCTTTGTGCCCGCTCCAGGAGTTTCCTGAGATGGTTAAGGCCTTCTGGGATGTAGTACGGCATCTCCGAAAGCTGAGTGCTGGAGTAACAAGCTCGAAGAGCTGTCTCGAGAAGACTAGGCACACGGCTTGCACCTTCGAGGCGTTGTGACTCTGTCATGGATGAGACTGAGGACGATGGGCAAAACTCAGGCTCTCCTTCATCAACAGACAGAATGAGTTTTGTATGGTCTGTTGGGAACTTGAAGTCTGAAAGAATCCTTCCTGTACTGTCTGAGAGCTGTAGAGGACTTCGACCTAGTGCACGACTCACTAAACGTGGCGTCGGCGAGGCTCCCACCTCGGCCTGGAAGAAGAGTGTGTTACTCAGCTGAGCACCTGTCGATTCCAGGCTCTCATTTGGTTGCCAGAACGGATTAGGATGGACAACAAGTTTGTCAAGTTTGCTACCTGGTGCGAAAAGCTCCAGCAGCTCCACGGGCAAATGCCGTAAACGATTATGTGATACGTTGAGTTCCTTCAGATGATGAAGTTTCGCAACAGCGGGGGGAAGTTCGGTGAGCTTGTTATGACGGAGGCTCAGGATTGTGAGATGCGTTAGATCGAAGATGGCACCAGGAACCCGAGTCAACCGGTTTTGGGCCATATAGATCTTAAGCTCGGGATCTTTCTGCTCGAAGGCAACATCCTTGGTCACGACAGGGATGCAGGTAAACTGCGACAAAGGACTGATTGTATCATTTGAGACGTCTTCCAGTCCCAATGACCAAAAATCAATTGTCTCTTCGCCAGCGTCAAGACAGGCACGGACTCTGTCACGCGCAACTTGTTCAGCTCTTGAGACGCGGCGCACGACGCGATCAAGTTGTGGAAGTCTGGGTTTTGGGACTTCGGGTACCGTTTCTAGTACATCGCTCTCATTACCATCACTGCCGAGGAAGACACCACTGTCTGCCTGTCGCGTCCACTGACGCCTCTGCTTGGGGACGTGAATCTCACTGAAGGTTGAGTCGGAAGAGGTGGGATGTTGCTGGAACCATGAACCAATGTATCTCTTCTTTCGTCTCCCCTCTACATAATTGTCCAATGCTGGGTCATCATCACTGGAGAATACGGCGGGATCACTTGAATTGTTGAAAGTTGAGGACGGCGCGTGCTTTGAAGCGGCATTGCGGACGCGTTTCCGAGGATTGTTGCTGAAGGTCTGCGATTGCTCATCCCACGACACAGCGGGGAGAACAGGTAGAGATAATTCTTCCGACGACATTGGCGATATATAAAGATGATATTCTTCAAACTGATGTTGCTCGAGAACACATAAATAAAGACTTGAAGTGGTGCAAGAACTAAGACGTGGCTTGTCTAACGCGACTCGACTTGACAATGGATGCAGAGTGACGATGGAAACCTAATGGAATACAGGGTTCAATTGCCCCACTAACGCACTGAACCTGCCATGAACCTTTCCATTACTGGGTGCGCACGTGCCATTGCCAGCCACTCGGCCCCTAACGAGCCGGCGGTTTCAGGGTCCTCACGAAGATTCCATCAATGAACAGGGTGGATAGACCCATTGATAAGATGATCAGATAACGGTAATCTCATAAATGTGTCCTCCCTTACGTTTCTTCATCTCATCGATTTCGTCTAACATTTATTGAAAAGCCATTCTTTTGAATTAGATATGATCCTGGCAGAGCCATTACGGCAGTCTTCTGCTATGGCTCCTTTCTTGCGACCATATTGGATTGGAGACGAACTTCCTCGCAGTCAGGTCACTTAAATGACCACAATGAAACCTCCAATACGATTAAACTCTTTGGAGTTCTCATAAAATCTCACAGGCAGAATGACCACATATGAATATCTGCTCAAAAACCTGGTCAACAATGTCGAATGAATGGGCAAGGCTACAAACCCATACTACCACTAACCTATATGTTATTGCAACAAATGTCTAGGCTAGCTACTAATGTACTCGACTTGCAAGACGATTGCCTCATCGACTCGCGTTTTACTGACTCTCTTTGTTAGTTGGTCGACCTCCAACAGGACGAATCATCAGGGGAACTGTGATATCTGATGGACCACCCCAGCTTGAAAAGTCAGACGTATGGCTATCAACTTCCTCGAAGCCGAATCTCTCATAAAGCTTTCGTCCTTGTACTGAAGATTCTAAACATGCCGGAACGCCCAGACGATCAGCTTCCGCAAGGCCCGAATTGAGTAACAGGGAGGCTGCTCCACGTCTGTGGTGCTTCGGGTCCGTATGCAGCAGTTTCAGATCTGAGGGTTTTGGCTAGTCAGATAACATATCTAATATAAGATTCAACATTGAGACATACAAACATATGGCTTTCCTTTCATGTAATTCACCCTCATGTTGTCCATGCCTCCGAAGAAGAGTTCGCATGCTTCCGCATTACAGCTCGGTCCCCGATAAGAAGGGAAAGAATGCTGCTCCTCTGTTGGTGGAGTCTCCCAGATATACCACATGGCAAAGGCAATCATCTGGTCTTCCTCTTCCTCTATATCAGTATCGATGACTTTAGCCCACCGACAGGCCGCATCCTTCCGGAGATCGGCAATGAGATCCGCGACTCTTGTTGAGGACTCAGAAGTTCTCCCTCCTGGAAACAACACTGCGCCTACTGGACTTGGGCCATAGGCGACGGTCTCAATGGCCGCAGCTCTATGGGCATCGGCTTCGGTAGCTGACAAGACTTTGAGAGGCATGGTGCACAGTTGGCGATGGTGGGAAGCATTCACATTGATAGGCACAAGACGTTACTACCTTAAATAAATGTCGGCTACGTCGTATACTACAGTACATTTACATGGGTTTGCGACTTGACATTAATCTTCGGCGAGCCTGAATAGGCATGTCGTTGAGCTCCTGCTCCGCTGTCGGCCGGGACGGGATCTGGGGTTTATAGCGGGACAATACTGACGAAACCCTGGTAGGGAAACGAAGAGTACCCCAACGAACAGCGCCAGAATCGCATAAAAGAAGAGACAAACTCTTGCGAAATGAATTTTAGCTGAGAGCTTGTTCTGAGTCCAGCTTTAGATTGCATCCTCTTCGCTTCATCTTCAGACAGGAGTGATTAATGACTGGTCAAGATGGAAGCTTCGAGCTGCCGAGGCCGGTTTAAACCGTTATCTATACTCGGATAATCCAACAGCCGCCACCGAAAAATTCACTCGTTACGCGATTCAAGGCCCGGTTGGCCGCAACCTTTTACGGCGACCTCACATTTTTCAAATCCAAACCTCGCCGTCATCAGCCTCGTCCTTGAACAGTCGCCCTTCCCCACCAGTACAACTTTGATACACATAATCAGCCATGGATCACGGACGAGACCCCTGCCCTTGGGTTATTCTTAATGACTTTGGTGGTGCTTTTTGCATGGGCGTAAGTTTAGCCCTTCGTGCTGTGGACGATCGATTACAGCGACAATTGCGATGAGCGTAAACCGGGACACAGCTAACATTTGCCTCACTAGGCTATTGGCGGTACTATCTGGCACGGAATCAAGGGCTTCCGTAACTCTCCCTATGGCGAGCGACGCATTGGCGCCATCACAGCCATCAAGATGCGCGCCCCGGTTCTCGGTGGTAACTTTGGTGTCTGGGGTGGCCTCTTCTCAACGTTCGACTGCGCTGTGAAGGGTGTTCGCCAGAAGGAGGATCCTTACAACGCTATCATTGCTGGTTTCTTCACTGGTGGCTCTCTCGCTATCCGAGGTGGCTACAAAGCCGCCCGAAACGGTGCCATCGGTTGTGCTGTTCTTCTTGCCGTCATCGAGGGTGTCGGTATTGGCTTCTCCAAGATGCTTGCTGGTAGCACCAAGTTAGAAGCTCCTCAGCCTCCACCTCAGGAGGCTACTCTGTGAGCCAGCATCTGACGAAACGAAATACCATGATCGATAAATGACGATCAAACAACCTTCGACTCCCCCACTCTCAACTCCACCACGACGACCAACAAATTCTCCGGGTCGGGCTTTCGAAGAGCCATGCCTCTTGTATTTTAAGCACCAATAGCACAA
>JABEEM010002102.1:0-43759 GCA_013363185.1 Fusarium secorum | reverse complement strand
AAATAATAATTTAAATTAAAATTATATTATTTATATTATATTATATTTATAATTTCTTATATTTATAATAATTATAATAAAAATGCTATATAAATAAATAAAATATTACAATATAATTAAAAATTAATTTTATAAATTATTTATTTTAAAAAAAAAATTAATATTTTATTTAATATAATTTTAAATATTTAAAATTATTAAGATTTAAAAAACTTTTATTTTTAAATTTTTAAAGAAAAATTAATTCTTATTTAATAATTAATTTTAAAAAAATTCTATTAAAATAAATTATATATTAAGAAAATTTACTTTTTTAAAACTATTTTATATAAAATACTCTATTTTACTGACTAAACTAGCTTATAGAATATAATTATTTCTTCTTCTATATATAATCTTTCTATATAAATTTTAATATATTTAGCTATATTAGCCTTTTATAGCTATATCACACTTTTGTGACGAACTAAGCTTGCTTTGTTGGCCTCCCCCCGGCTCGAGCCAACGGGTATATATAGCAGGCTGTATAGGTATAAGTCGCCCTGGTGTAAGTATGTATTCCCGCTGTATAGGTATGAGTTCCCGCTGTGTGGGTATGTTTTCCCGCTGTGTGGGTATGAGCTCCCTCCTTTGTACCTTTCTCAGAAGGTACATTGACTGCTGCAGTAGTGTGAGAGTGGATAACATAGCAAGGTGAGGCTGGTAAGCATAACTCTCAGCGCATACAGCTGCATACCATTCAATTGCACAAGACTACGGATAGCAACAGTCTCTCTGCCTGTTTGCCTCTAATTATGAATATCCTTGCTGAGCTCCTGATAAAACTTGTTATTTATGCTTATTTACTCTCTGCGCATCTACCAGTTGCTCCCTTATTGGTCTTGTGCATCGGCATCGTATTTGCACAATCTAATAAAATACCAAGCATATCGACTTGAGCAGGAAACATTCTGCATTCAATCAAGCATTATCACACCCTGTGATAAGAGACCATCCAAGTTGCAATATGGGTTTGTAGCGGACTTATAAGCGAGAGATAAGAAAGTTGGTAATAATAATGCATGCTTCCATTCACTTCAGCTCCAGCCACTTGAGAACAAAATGCACATCTAAAAGATTCGAGGGGTTGTGATATCTAAGCCAGAGCTCATAATACTTTCTCCTTCCCATTCTATTGCTAGGGCCCTCCTGTCTACATAACATATCATCGCCCAATTTCACAATATGTATGCCACGGAGTATTGACAAACCGTATTTTCCTGCAGCAACTTGATGCATATCGAACTGTTAAAGGGTTCGCGTACATGCTAGAAAATAACGGCACCCAGAACCTACATAACCATATGCCCCCCTTGCCATTGATCGTGATTGAGGCCGTCTCGAATTCTTATTATTTGCAAAGCAGTGAGACGTCAGATTTGTTATGCCTATTGGTCCAGCCCAGTCGTGTCAATGGGACATCACCTTTTTCCTCGCGATGCTGAGATACCTGGACAGGGTAAGGAGAAATCTTTCACTGAGTGCTTCCTTCTTTCCGATGTCCCTTATAGCTTTCAGGTCCTTTGCCGATCAGTGACTCGAAGGAATTATACTCCTCCTTCAGTGGTTACGCCTAGCAACGCCTCTCTAGCACAGTGTCTTAGGTCACCATAGATGATCCGGCTTGTCATTCGTTCATAAACCTTTGTCCTCGGACTGTTGCTCAGGCATCACGACTGTCAGAAGTACAGTGATTGTGTTTGACGCCTGCCAAGTGTATCTGAACCCCCAACCTTCATGCACAAGTTCTAATTCTTTTCAGCTCTTGTTAGAAAAGAATGCCAACTTCTTTCTCATGTTGGTCACTCTTGGCCTGGCCTTGTGGCCTTTCTCAGCCAGGTTTGAGCATGAACTGATGATACCCAAGAACCAGTTTCACTCGCTCCACATGCAGTATCTTGAATGTTGTCGCTTAGTTTTTGGGGGTGCGCTCCTTCCTTTCGTTCAATTCCTTCTTGAGTTTCGTCTTCCAAGGTACAAAGGAGTTCAGATTAGTATATAGCTAGCCACATGAATGAGAATACGAGTCTTCTCACCTAGTCCGTGTTGGTTTTGCTTGCTGTAACATCATCCCCAAGGCCACTTTCCTTCCCCGTTGGCACTTTTCTACTCTCTATTCTGCCTCTGTAACATTAGTGACTCTTTGGATTAGGTCAGTGGGAAGTTTTGGTTTTCATTCAGACCATTGTGGGATGACAGGTTGTTCTGGTGAACATTCCCCTCGCCCCTACCTATACCAAAGTCCAGAGCTTGTGTGACAACCATGCGCCTGGTCATACTTTTCTGAGATTTATAGATAAGGAGTTACAGAGATGAATCCAGTGACTCTCGATTATAGTTCTGCTATCCTCAGAGACTCCGGTGTGCCTCCTCTGGGGAACATGGCAGAAGAACAAGCTCTCCTCTTGAGGTCTCTGACACTCACCCTTCTTTGTCAAGTTCTTTCTTCGTTTCACCTCTCATGGTAAGATCCATTACGGGTTGTTAGCCAGATTGAAGAGAGTCCAACAGACTTTCGGCCATATTTAGTGTCTAAACTTTGGTAGATAGAAACTTCATTGGGTTGTGTTTCGTTGACTTTGGGTCTAGAGGTCGTGAGTGTAAGTCTGATCGTTCCTGGTAGTAACTTTTACTTCCAAGTGGCCAGCGGCAGCCCCTTCTCTCCGACATTTTATCGTCTCGCGAATGTCTCAATCGAATCACTGTATATCTGAACCATCAGTTTATCTCACACTGCTTATCATTTCCACTGGTGTTGTTGGTCTTTCGTCCATGCTCCCCGTGACAATCTCAACGATCGGGAAGAAGAACTTCACCCGTAAGTCGGACTTCTTGAAACAAGCTTTTGTTCAAGCGAAATCCAAGCATAAATCTAACACCAACACGGAATTTGCAGCGATTGAGTACTCGATGCACAATGGGCCACTATTGCAGTACAAATCGTCAAGTGCCAGCACTCCCAAGTAATGCCGAAGTCTTCGGTGCCAGCTACATTAGCGACCTGAGTGTACTGAGACACTGTACTCTGAGAGCCATTCTTTTGTATAACTCTCACGAATCGTGTCACTGTCTACAACAATATTCTTATAAGCTCAGATTGTCCGTTCACGCCTTTATAGACTTATATTCAGTCTGGCTTATTCATCCTTCATCCGCGGTATAAAGATATGTGCTACTTCTTTACATACCATCAAGCCTTTCTCGAGAGTTCAGTACGACTCTCAATTCAAACTGGGCACTGGGCTGCATAAGGCCTCCAGGGACCATGATTGTACTGATCTCAACTTGAGAAGTTTACCCTGCGGTCCTCACCCTTGGCCGTTAGCCGGACCCAAGACACAAAGACATTCAAGCAGCTCGCAGTTTCAGGTGGACAACCTATCAGTATGATTGGGGCCCCTTGTTAGAATACAGGTGAAGCTCTTCTTTTGTTCTCACGTTCTCACACCCCGAAACGCGCTCCATGCTTCGCAGGTTTAGCCGTCGCCCTAGGTACAGCGCTGCGTATTCGCCCTCACTTAGGCCAAAGCGGATCATATAGCTCCATGTCACTGCATCTTCTCTGGCTTTTAGATTTACTACGTAAATGCTTCGGTATAATGGTGAAGTAGTTGTCAGCATGCTGTTTGATTGGATCCCAGTCATGAATCAAGTTTGGGTGGCATTGCTCTGTAAGTGATATTCCTCCACACGCTAAATATATCCATTCCGTTCAATAATAAATCATGTAAGTTGAAAGTTTTCATATGGACATAGACAAATTCTTGCCTTCCAACATCCACTCTGTATCAGCCAACTCAGCATACATCTCGTTCAGTGCACTACCTGTAAGACTTCAGTCGACTACTCGTATAACCCCATGTCATCTCGAATGAGGGGATTCGCCGAGTACTTGTCTTTACTCCCACTGTAGTCTAGCTGCTGGATTCGAGATTCCATGAACTTGGTCACGTCTATGCCTTCATGTAATGCCGAATAGACACAATACCCAGCTCTGCTAATCTCTTACCGGATACACCACAGCAACTAAGAAGAGTGTTTAAACATCTCCGGTTCAAGTACTCAGTACCAGTGCCAGTGCTCTTACTACGATGCATACAGTCAGCGATTGCCAGAGTGTATAAGTCACATCTTTGAGTTAAGGTACTGCGAGTGTGGCTCAACATCAGATATGTGGCGCGGGTATATCCCCAGTTTCAGCTCGAAGCTACCTCGTTCTGGCAGCTTAAGAGCAACCAATAGGAGGTCGCATAAAACTAATTCAGATGTTAGTCCATGCACCTCAATCACTGTTGTACTAGGCTGTCTCTGGCACTATTTGAATAGGTAGCTTATACTGAAACCAGTAGTAATGATTTTTGGACTTACTGGAGGAATACTAATTCTCACTCACTTTCGTTCTTTTGACACAGTTTTTTTAATGCCACAGACATAGTAGCTGAGCTTGACATCTAGTCCTAATTCTCTTGTTAGTTGCTAGTACTTTTTTGTCATATGCATGTTAAATCAGGAACTTGTATCGAAATATCAAGACGTAGCCGCCAATTTGGTTTGATCTAGCTTGTAACTGAGTATACCATGATAATTGACACATAGAGGCCCTGATAACACTGCCTGACTGGTTCAAGAAGCTTCTGTCGAACCAGTAATGCATTGAATCGACTTTGTCTCGAAGTACAGGGTAGGCCAAGCTGATCGGCTATTCATCGGAACGAGGCAACAAGGCACCAAATCTTTGCCGTCATTGTCGACATTCTTCGTAGTATCCCAACCTCGACCGAGACAGCCAGCATAACAACGAAACCTCGAGCGAACGCCAGACGGCAGACATCCCCGCGAAAACCGACCAATTGCCCGATAGCGAGGAGCCTTTCTCGACTGGGTCCGGTCACGCGTACTCTCACTACCTCACAAACCATGTCGACGCGACGAGCTGCCTTGTCAGTAACCTTTACCTCCTCCCGAACCGCCGGCCCAGCGATTGCCGATTCATCGACCTCCGTGCGCTGACTGTCATTGTATTCAGATCCCTCTACCGCCGCTCATTGAAGCTGGCGCTAGATTGGGCCGTCCATCGACACCTGTGGCGTGGCCAGGCTATGTATATTCGCTCACTATTCGAGGCCAACCGCAATGTCACCGATCCCCGGCATCAAAGGGTTTGTCACCAATTGGCGACTGGAAGACGATCTCGACGCTGATTCCTATGCACAGGCCCTATTGACCGAGACCGAGAAGCTGCTAGAGAGCTGGAAGCACCCCGACCCTTATACTCCCCCAACAGCCCCCGGAGGTATATCTCTCCAGCATATGGCACGAGTTGTCAGGTGCAGAATGCTAATGATACCGCCACAGGCTCCAAGTTTGAGCGAAACCTCCCGTCGCCTGTTCTCGACCGTGAGTTCCTATCCGGTGGCACCTAGCCATCAATAATCCGGAAACTGATATGTGAATAGCTCCCCCACACCCTGTCAATCGACACTAAAAACTCGACTGGATTATTTGGGCTGTACGAGAGGATATATGTACATAGAAGAGGATACAGATGGGCTCGTGGAAAGGGCCGTAGCATGAATCAAATGAATCTGGTCATTCAAGTACCGTATCAGTGCGAACGAGGTCGAGATTTAACCACAAAAATCAGCACTTACCGACACTCTACGAGCGCCAGGAATCTTATCGATGGTGCATGTTAGAAAGCTAATCACGGCAAGCAAATGGCTATGTTTGGAAGCGATAGTTAAATGCGGAACACAAGAGAATGACAATTGCAAACAGCCGACTTGCTCAGTTCAGGGCAGCAAGAGCAAGGCACTGTCAAGTGAGAGAGGATGATAATATCAAGTGGCGGATACGTTCACAGCAGGACCAAGAGGCGGCGATGTAGATCTTTGAAGTATTCTTATTTCATGACCATAGCCGTGGGGGGATTATTGTACAACCCTAACGCGCGAATAAACTGATGAAAAACAACCGTATGTAACCCTTAAACCGTGACCCCTTTGTCATGACAACCCAAACAACCAGCCATCGCATGGAAAAACAAGAACCAAATGAACCATTTACAGCTCCTGGCTAGCGTTCTTGCCAGTCTTACCCGTCTTCTTGGGCAGAAGGTCTGGAGAGATGTTAGTGGTGATGCAAAGTGATGGAGAAGAATGGAGAACGTACTCTGGTGGATGTTGGGAAGGACACCACCCTGGGCAATGGTGACATGACCCAGAAGCTTGTTCAACTCCTCATCGTTTCGGATGGCGAGCTGGAGATGACGGGGGATGATACGGGTCTTCTTGTTGTCACGGGCAGCGTTACCAGCCAACTCGAGGATTTCGGCAGCGAGGTACTCGAGAACGGCAGCGAGGTAGACGGGAGCACCGGCACCAACACGCTGAGCGTAGTTGCCCTTTCGGAGAAGACGGTGGACACGACCAACAGGGAACGCGAGACCAGCCTTGGAAGATCGCCTAAGAGTGGTGTTAGCTTGAGATCAAGTAAAGTGAAAGACGCGATCGAAAAGGCGCGTCAAAGTGGGCGAAGAGGCAAGACTCACGATTGCGCGTTCTTGGAACCAGAGGCCTTGCCGCCAGACTTTCCGCCGCCAGTCATTTTGAAGGTTGGGTGGTTTGGGGTAGTGGATTAAAAAGAAGTGATTGAGGAGTCTGAAAGACTTTGTTGAGATGGATGGAAGAGTCGAAGAGAGTGGTTGTGATGACAATTGGTTGATGAGAAGTGGAAGAGATAACGTTGGCGGGGGACGTAGAGGTTAAGTACTTTTCGCGCGTCGGGAGCTCTGATCCCAGATCACTCACTTGCAGCTGGCAACGCGATTTGGGCCTAGCCGCATTTGGCGAAATTGGGAAACCAAGCTCCTCGACGCATTAAAAAATAAAATCGGGCACCCCTGGCGCGCCTGTAACACTTGTTACTGGTCAGTGGTCAATAGCCCCACTAAAATGGCCCCCGGCGAAATAATAAAACCGATTTTCTATGTTATGCCCTCCAACCAAGATCACTTGCGCGTTATTCTGCTATCTCCTCTCACCTTGCCCGCACCACAAGATTTTTCGTCCTCCATTTTCTTTTTTCCTCCTGTCTACATTTTTTGCTGTGCGCGGGGCGATTTGATGATTGGAGGACACGTTGGACACTCATTCACAATCAGTCAAAGTCACTGCAGTTTTCCGATACCTTTGGCCTCCCACGCTTGTCAACTTTTCCCAGGTCCAGCTCATCTCGTTTGAACTGGTCTGGTCCGGTTGCTCTGTTGTTGCTCGGTCGCGCTCTCGTTTGCGTGATTTTTTTGGACTTGGTTCCTCCACCTGTTCCGTTTGAAGTTGTTGTTCCAACTTGGCCTGATCTTTGACCCATTTTGGTCTGAAATTCTTTTGATTTTGTGAGGTTTGGTCCATCTTGGTCATACCAAGGCATATTTTGTGTCTTTTTTTCTACTTTGATTTGACCCATATACACCTTTGAAAGGTGTATACAACTTCAATTTTTTCCCTTTTTTTTTAGTACTTAGAGATAGATTTAAGCCTCAATTGACTCCATGAACCCCAGATTCAGGTACTGTGACGTATATTGCATGTGTGAACGGTCCACAAATCAAAATCCCCCGGCTTTTCGATGTCAGATCTCTTCGAGATCCGTCAGGAACCGGTCGCGACGGAGCCAGCAGCCTTGTAGATCTCCGTCTCGGGACTCAAACGGATGCAGATGTGGAGAGAAGCCGGGACGGCATCCTCAGGAGTCACGACGACCGACACCGAATGGCGATGCGTTGCCGTTGCGTTGCGGCCGTGACGGGCCACAGTCCGGAGCCTTCCTTCATAACGGAACGGACGCGTTGATGAGGAAGACGGAGGCGTAGGCAGGGATGCTCGAACGGATCTGGGCGTATTCGGGGACCTGGATCGGTATACAGCTCAATTTACATATAGATTTTACGCTCATTACGGATCTCCAAGGCTGTCACGTCAAAAATTGGGCATATTTGGAGTCATCACGACATCTTAAACGGGTCTACGAGATGGACATGATGGATTCAAGTGACATGTTTTGGATGAAAGTACCTGTACTATGAGTAGAAGTGATATGTAAAAGGAAAGAAGTCAAAGAGCAAGAGAAGAATGACCCGGGCTGAGACGCCGGAGCTGGGAGGTGATGAAAGAGGAGGAGGGAAGCAAAGAGACCACGACGCGAAAATGAGAATGGATTCATGGAAATGGAAATGGATGCTCCCATCAAACGATGACGGAAAGGATGCTGTGGGGGGGGCCGACCTTGTAAAGCTTACAGCGTGATTGTGAGTGCGCGGAGCCAATCAAAAAAAAGAACCGTCACCCAATTTTTATTTCACCAGCAGCAACAGAAAAGAGGGGCTGGTCTGGCAGGTCCCCTCTCAAGATCACCTCCACCAGCCGCTAAGCAGGCCCGCGCAATTGAAGCAAGCACGCGTGCGCACGCCCCCCAGGCAATCAGTAACCCGCTAACACCGACAACGCGCCAGCTACAAAAACCCAACCCACTCCCCGATCTTCTCTTCTCGCCATCAACTTCCCATCTACAACAGCATCTTCTCGCCTCACAACAACTTACTCAACGCACGAGTTCTTACTCAACCGACACAACCAACCCACACACTTTTTTCAAACCTCTTTTTCATCTTTCGAAATGGCTCCCAAGGCTGCTGACAAGAAGCCCGCCGCTAAGGCTCCCGCTACTGCCTCCAAGGGTCCTGAGAAGAAGGATGCCGGCAAGAAGACTGCCGCCTCTGGTGACAAGAAGAAGCGCTCCAAGACCCGCAAGGAGACCTACTCTTCTTACATCTACAAGGGTGAGTTCCAATTCCCGTCTCAACCGCGCCTTGTCGCGTCTTGTTGGTAACGCGTTTACTGACTTGCATATCCAGTCCTCAAGCAGGTCCACCCTGACACTGGTATCTCCAACCGTGCCATGTCTATCCTGAACTCTTTTGTCAACGGTATGTCGCTTCATCTACTTTAGTCCAACTTGATCTGACTCATTGTCCAGACATCTTCGAGCGCGTCGCTTCTGAGGCTTCCAAGCTTGCCGCCTACAACAAGAAGTCCACCATCTCTTCCCGAGAGATCCAGACCTCTGTCCGTCTTATCCTCCCCGGTGAGCTTGCCAAGCACGCCGTCTCTGAGGGTACCAAGGCCGTCACCAAGTACTCTTCCTCGACGAAATAAGTGCTTTGATGGCTTGATTTGTTTTGGGCATTTGGTTTTTCACGCGTGGCATCAGGGTGTCATGAGTCTGAGGTTTCACGGGGATCCAGCCCTGTTTTAGGGGCCTCATAATGCGTTACGGATGGTTTTGTTTTATTTCCTGGGGGCAATGTCTTCACACACGGGCAACGGGGTTCGCGGTTGTACAATAAACATCGAGAATAGGGTCTCGATCAAATGAATTCGTGCACATAAGCTTTGTGTCCCATCCTTTTACTGTTACATGTGTCTTGCCTGATGCCATTGGTTTCTAATCTCTACAGTTTATTGCATACCTCCAACTCATTGAAGTGCCGTGTTAAACATTTGACCAACTTCTATCCCAGTCCAGCTTTTGAGCGCTTCATTGTATGAGTAACAGGTTGCATGATGCCCTTGTTGTTGGAGGCCCCGAGCGCGGTTCCCATGCTCCAGCCCATCTTCTCCAGCATCGCTCTTCCACGATTCTTGATGCCCAATTCTGGCGCTGAAGCACCAACCACCTCACCATCTTGATATGTAGCGGCCGCGACGGAAGTGCCACCACGAGCAGGCGGTAAGCGATTCCCTTTCTTGCCCTTCTTGTCCGACCGAGGAAGATACTTGCGATTGACGCGCTTGAGAGCTTGATCGAATGTTGCTGGGACGTAAGGAGGCGTACGCTTTGTTCGATGAAGTGTCGGTCTTCGTTGGTCGCCTTTTCCTATTGACTTGGACTTGAGCTTGAATTTGCTCGCCAGCTCGTGGATCATCTTGCGCGCATTGTTATCCATCGGGGGAAAATTAAGTCTGTAACTAGTCAGTTAAAATTCATAAGTAACTTGGTGATAACTCACTGTTCGTCAGAACCCATCAGGAATGTTTGTAGCTCATCTGCGACTTGGTCCATGTTCATTCCATCTGGATATTTCACCCGCAGATCGTCAGGGTCTTTTTTGCCTAGCATGCCGAGGGCACGCATTTCCTCTCGCTGTTTCTTTCGTTCAGATTTCTTAAGGCGATCGCTCTTCCAGCCAGCTTGGAGAGATGCTTCCAGTTCGGAATCGGACATGTTGAAGCTGATCTGAGCTCGAGCGCCTTTGCCTTTGCGTCGACGCAGGCTGGGGCGATCCCAATCCATCAAATCAAAATCATCGTCAAATTCCTGGTGCTGTTTCGTCCTCTTGCCAGTGTCGTCGTCGTCTGAGTCGGAGTCGCTCGATGAGTCTCCGAAATGTACATCCTCCATACCCAGATCTTGACCAAGCTGCTGGCCGGCTATCAGTCTTGCGAGTGTCTCATCATCGATCTCGCTAGGGACCTCATCTCCGTTGGTCGCTTCAGCATCATCCGTATTATCATCCGTGTCATCTCCTGCAGCGTTGGCTGACTCGGATACGCCACTATCGTCCGAGTGTCTTCCACCTTCGAGCAGTTCCTTGAAGTAATCATCAACTTCAGTGTTTTCCTCAAGGTTGGCGATGTAATCGGCAAGAATGGCATCCTCCTCGTCATTAAATTTAGTTTTGGCATTGCGTTTCTCACGCTTCTTCTGTTTTTTCTCCATTTTGGTTAGGTTTTTGTTGCGGATTGGTTCCGTTTGCAGTTCCAGTGCTGGTGTTTGTTGTGAATGCGCCGGCTCAGTGATGATGGCCTGCTCGACGACACGTATTTCAGTCTGCATCTGCACCATGTCGATATTAGGCACAGATTGTGCGTTTCTCTGCGTACCTCGGCCCTTGAAGAGAAGCACTTCCTCGCTCGAGGTGCTGCTCCTCGACGATGGTCTATCCGGTATCTCCACTGGGGGGAGATCCTTCTTCTTTTGCAGCTGGTCTCCTGTGAGATCAAAGAAGAATGGTACTTCCTGTGGTACACTTTCTTCAGGTGCGGTCTCAGCTTGGATGGCTTCCTCGAGGTCATCAGGGCCTATAAACTCAACCTCATCGGTCGATTCTTCAAAGCTCTGTTCGTCGGCCACATCATCCTTCTTGTCGGCTGGGTCAACAATCGCATCCAAGAGCTTTAGAGGTTCGGTAGGTCCAGCGCTGACGAAGGTGACTGGCCGCAGTCGTAGACTGGAATTCCCCCATGTAGAATGGTCATGTTGCGACGTCTGGCGAGCTTCGTCGGCAAGCGTGAATCCAGCTGTAATATATCAAGTCAGCGTCCAAGCACTTCAACAGGTGCGCACTTCGCGTCAAGGTGATCCGTACCAGTTTCTTCTCTGGCAACAAAATTGACTCGGGGTGGCGTTGATGAATAGCTCCCACCTCCACGAAAAGCTCCCCTGCCTCCTCGTCCTCCCCTGGCGTTCTTTGCGCCACGGAAAGCGGGAGCTCCCCTCTTGTTTTTTGCCATGGCAAGATCAGGGAGAGGTAGCCTTCATGGTGAGAGTAGTCCAGTATGGCAGTCCAATTGAGATTTATAGTGGTTGTGCACCATAAAAACAATGCTGTGTTTTGGTGAGAGAAGGGTGTTACAGATCTTTGTAAATGGCAAAGAAAACGAGTCACCCCGCGGTGGACTTTGTGTTGCCGCTGGTCTATCGATTGGCTTGGAAAATAAAGTGGGGCTAGGTGTCCTTGATAAGTGTCATTGAAAGAAGCCGTGATACAGGTTGCAGGCGGGAGGCGGTATTGATTGGTGGGTCCGCTTGAGCGTTTGCGGGAAAGCTCACAGGCAGGCATGAGGCAGGCTAGGCAGTCGGTACGTACCGATGGATTTAACAGTCATCCATTTTTGAGTATAGGGTGGGAACATGAAGCAATATCGAGAACTGGACATCTGTAATTTTCAACCGAAAGTAGTTGTAATGTAAAATGTTTAAGTATATCAGCATAATTTTACTTATATCTTCAGTGTCTAGACTTTGTATCTTGTGCATATTGAGGTGCCTGTATATTGAAAACGAACATACTTATGTTTTACGCAATGTTTCATTGAAACCATAATATCAATAGTTGTATTGTATTAGACTTTCAAGCAAAACACATGCACAACCCCATTTTGATGAGAAGAGAGAAGGGTATGGAAAAACGCGTATATACACGTGTAAACAGATTATATAAATACAGAAGCACGAAAATTTCCAGCATTTCCATTAACCACAGGCTATGTGAACTCAACTCGAGCAATTCAACAGATATCGAGTCTGACGTCGAGACGTGTCACGGATGGCCCGTGCACCAGATCCCATATCGCGTGCGTTGGTACCGAGTACCTACAGCCAGTACCAGCTCCACTGGGACCGAAGTCCACCTCAGGCGTTTCTCACGGGCTGGCCTCCGGGTGCGAGTCACAAGCTACTGGGTTGTCTCTCCCCCGCCGCCCGCCCGCCCCAGCTGACACTCCACTGCCAGGCTAAGGCCAAAGCTCACCCATAGCCAGGACCCCATCTGCCCGTTTCCCGTCTGCTGCCTTCTATCCCACCTGAAGCTTCATGTTGCCTCCTTGTTGAGGCACTCATCTTACATTTTTTATTGTATCTCGTTCCCAAGTTTCTCAGGTTCTACAACGAACGAGCAAGCAAATGAAAGCTTGAGGTCTATGTCTATCAACATGGAGAACGCCATGGCCAATGTCGACCTAGGACGTTATCGACGGATCGTACAGATATTCTGGGATCCAGAACCTACCAACGATGTTGCCCACGATCACCCAGTCTGGTGTCTTGGACGCTCCTACAAGCTAAGCGATAAGAAAAACACAAAGCCCGATGAACAAAATCCCCAGACGCCGCCCCCAGCGCCCAAGTCGGACACCGAAGATCAGGATACGACTCGATCGCCCAACATACCGACAAATGCCCCAGAAACCCCACCGGAATCAATATCAAGCAGTTTCTCATCGTCACTGGCATATGATGACCAGTCGAGTGACGGCGGATGGCCATCTGGCTTCATAACCGATTTTGAATCAAGAATATGGATGACTTACAGATCCGAGTTCGAACCCATTCCTCGTTCCACGAACCCCCAAGCCACATCTTCACTGTCACTGTCCATGAGACTCAAGAGCCAACTAGGGGATCAGAGCCCATTCTCATCAGACAGCGGGTGGGGATGCATGATTCGGTCTGGTCAAAGTTTACTTGCAAACACCATCGCACTCGTTCGCCTGGGGAGAGGTAAGTCAAAGCGCCCACCACACTAGACTATATCACATGCCTAACACGGTACAGACTGGCGTCAGGGACAATCACTAGAAGAAGAATGTCGGATCCTCAAAGATTTTGCCGACGATCCAAGAGCTCCATACTCAATCCACAGCTTCGTCCGACATGGTGCCAGCGCGTGTGGCAAGTATCCAGGTGAATGGTTTGGTCCATCAGCAACAGCCCGCTGTATCCAGTACGTTCAAGTTCTCACCACTGTTACACGCGATATTCGCACTAACACATCACTTCAAGAGCATTGGCGAACTCACATGAGCCCTCAATCAGGGTATACTCCACTGGCGATGGGCCTGATGTCTACGAAGATGACTTTATGAAAATTGCGAAGCCAACCGGCGAAACCTTCCACCCCACGCTTGTATTGGTAGGAACTCGGCTGGGACTAGATAAGATAACTCCCGTCTATTGGGAAGCTTTGATTGCAGCACTTCAGATGCCGCAATCTGTTGGTATCGCAGGGTGAGTACTACATGCTACTCTTCGCATATCTATAGTACTGACCATGCGCAGAGGCCGTCCATCCTCATCCCATTACTTCATCGGCTCGCAAGGTTCCTTCCTATTCTACCTTGATCCTCACCACACAAGGCCCGCACTCCCATACCATGAGAACCCGATGGATTACACCAGCGAAGAGATAGAATCGTGTCATACTGCTCGACTGCGCCGCATCCACGTCCGCGAGATGGATCCCAGTATGCTGATAGGTTTTCTGATTCGAAGTGAGGAGGACTGGCAGGACTGGAAGCGTGGCGTTAAGCATGTCCAAGGCAAGTCGATTATCCATGTGGCGCAGCAAAACGCAGTCCACGGAGGCTCAAGCGAGGGCCGTGAAGGCGCAATTGACGAAGTTGAGACGCTAAGTGACGATGATACGGATACCATTCAGGAGGCCTAGATTGGTTATTGGGCCCGGCGTTGTTTTGATTTTGATTTTGGCTGTAATTCCCTGCAACCCATAATGATTGGCAGGAGGACCAGGCGTTACGTCGGGATAGACATTGAAATCGATTCGAATGACCCTCTATCACGATTTTTGTCGCTCTAGGCTGCGTGATACAAGGCGTTCTTCACGCGCTGCCTGTCGTCTGATATTACCTGCCGAATGGTGATATGGTTGAATGCAATATGCATCTCGTATGCGTTAGGTCCTTAATCACCTCTTCTTCTTCTTGCCTCCACCAGTCACTATTTTTAGTTCTGCATGTCCTTCCTCTCGAATATGGACGAACAGCCTGGTTCTAGAAGCGAAAGTCTCCCCACAAACTCCGCACCGTGGCTATGAACTGTTGTCAGCTTAACAGAAAGATGATCGTTAATCAACATACTTCTTCTTCTTTTTGTGACTGGGCAGCCGCAGCTTTCTTGGCGCGCTTGGCCTTGGCCTTGCCGACCTTCTTGCCCTGCGCAGGCTTATCAACCGACAGATCCTGCACTGATGCTGATAGTTCATCGTCTTCATTAGTAACATCGCCTGTAGTTTTGAGTTTGCTAGCTGAAGCTATTCTCTCCTCGACAACATCCCTGGGTGCGTAGTCGGTGTCGTCTGATGCGTCTGCAGACTCAGCAGGTGTCGCGGCAAGGGACGAATCCGCTGGAGACGGTGATACAGCTTCACCTTGAGTCGATCCAAGCGGCTCCTCTTTAACATTGTCTTTCTGTGCTGCAGCATCTTTTTGCTTGTTCGCATTTGCCCCATGTGGTGATGATACCTCATCAAGCTCCAGCTCAGCGCCTTCGCGCTTCATCTGCCGACGCAGTTGTTGAACAGCCTTGATGTGCTTCTTGCTCTTCTCGTGCGCCTCAAGCTGCTTCTCGCTTTTGAACGACTTGTTGCATACGACACACTCCAGAATCTCAACCTCTGATTCCTCTTCAGACTCTGAAAACCCCCCTTCTGCTCCATTGTCGTCGGATCGAGCCTGGGCCCATTCGGGAACCTCGAATGATGCCATACGTTCCTGGTTCGCAGCACGCGATCGAGCGGCCTGGGCCGCAGCAGCATTTCGCAGGGAAGCCTGGCGCTCGTCTTGGGTCTGCGAATTGGGTAGGTATCTGGGGTCTCGTTTGCGCACGAAGCCGACGAGGAAGTTGACAGCATCATTGAACTCGCGAATGGCGTCCTCCCGCATCTTCTTGTTCTCCTTCTCCATCAAACGGCGGACACGGCGGTCGGGGGCATCGGAAAGTCGATATTTATCCTTCCATGCGAACGACTTGACGGTTGCGAAGCCAGTCCATGCGGTGTAAAATGGTTTCACAACATCCTCGTAGTCATCGTCAGAGGATCCAAAAGTTGGGTAGTCCCGGACATCGAGGTCGTCGTTGTCGGCAGCAGCCTCCTCTTCCATGGCCAAGTGTTCGAAAGTTTCCCTGCAGATTCCGTAAAAACCTGTGGGTTCGTCATCGAAGGGTACCGCAGCGTTGAACTTGCGTATCAGGCCCATGATCTCCTCAGCCGATGTGAGTCGCACATTGCGGAACGTAGTAGGTTGGCCGTCGTCGTCGCCGTCTCTTCCACTGAGGATGGCATCGCGGTGTGAATCGTACCAAGCTCTCTCTTGAGGGTCAGAAAGGATCTCGTAAGCGGTTTGAACTTCGGCAAAGCGGCGTGTGGCGGTCTCGACATCATTGATGTTGCGATCAGGGTGAAGCTCGAGTGCTTTTCTGCGGTAAGCTCGCTTGATCCTAGTCAAGAAAGGGTCAGCAGGAAGACAACATAGAGGGGCATATTCGGAGAGAGTTACTCGTCGTCTGTAGCAGAACGCTCAACACTGAGCAGTTCGTAGTAACAAGTTTTTGCAACGGGAGCTGGGCCACCAGCATTGGAGGTTTCTGAGGATTGTTGGGCTCCCATGATTACTATTTGAATGAGAAACACGGGGCCAGTGAGAGTTTCGGTCGAATCGGTTGTTTCCGGAAAATAGACAATAAGAAAGGCAGTGATTTATATATGATATATTCGAAGTGTTGACTTGGAGCTTTGTGTGAAGGAGGGGCATCGCGGGGCAAAATCAACGATAACTAGACGATTTAACCAGACCAAATAAAATAATTAAATTTGTTTTCTCCCGGCAGGATATATCCCCGCTATTTCCCGTTTTCCAGAAAAGATCCATGAGAAGCGTGTAAGCTCATTTGTTACTCGCCATGCATCTCACTCTGTACGCCGGATGATTCACAAAGAGTCATACTGTGGGAGTTTATGGAAGATAGTCTCATTCTTAATGGGTATGGCATGGCCGTTCTTTTTGATTGGCATCATTTCTTACTACCACATGTTCCCTTTCTACATGAGCTACTCTAGGTACTAAGTCTTAACTACCTACCCGTTACTTGTCAATCAGGCATAATGCTACCTTTGGTTTATTCATGACTAACAATTAGTAGGTTCTCCATTCCCCTTCATTTCGCTCTTACGCCATTATGAGATATCCTTGGTACGGTGAATTAATCAGGTTAATGCCGGTGTGAGTTACAAGAGCTCCTGAGCTTTCCGGATCAACGCCTTTGTACCATTTGCATCTCAGATTTCACTGTTGGTGGTTCCTCAAGGAAATGACCTAGAAACCTTGGGCCTACCAATGGTAAAGCCTGGATCGCACACGAGGCTGAAGAGAATGGACTAGTAGTAATACGGGTGATCGATGAGCTAACAAAGCACAGACGCGGTTCGTTTGAAATTTGGATGGCCTTGACGTCGATAGTCCAGTTATTGTATGGACATGGCAATCTTTTGCATCTTGGCTGTTGGCATCATGACTTTTCGACCAGATTTGCATCGCCATACAGGCTGTTATTTTTTATTTTATTTTTAGCAGTCATCTGACCATTTTTCCATCCATGGCACCACTGATTATACCATGATGAACCAATCATTAACGTCGATAATGCAAAACTCGATCGGGGGAATGCGAAAATATCTACTGGTCTAGGCCTGCCTGCCTGTGCTAGGCTGGCTTGAAAGGGTCTCGAGTCTCGGTCAGCGAAAAAGGTCGAATATGCAGTTGGTCTGATTCATGAAAGGTATCATTCAATTTAAACGCCTCTACCGTTGCCGGCAAGAGATTGCCGAGAGCCCACTCCAGGCTCATCCTTACCCGTTTCTTCCCTCTTCTAAAGCAAATGGAAGACACCATTCAGAGGGAAAAAGACCATGAGTGACCCGAAATCGGTACCAATATTTACGTGGGCGAGTCTGCATTAAGTTAGGTCTCTTCCTCTTCCCTCCCTCCCATTACTCTTTTGATACAATATCGATCTTTTCCACGCACGAGGTCATTCATTCATTAATTACCTAGTTACTAAGTTAACTACCTTAATGGCACTCACTCACTCACTCACCTTTTCTCCTTCTCCTCTTCTTTGATGCGGCGCATTTCCCTGACTTGATTCTTGATCCTTCCCCTGCTTTTTCTCCTGCGATCCGAGTCTTTCAGCCTTAAGCGTCGCTAGTTCTGCTCCTATTCCTTCGTCTTTTCCCATCTTTTTGCCACCAGCTGCCTTATACTGCAAGTGGTCGCGTGCCTCTCTTATGCGAAAACTCCTGACGCTGGATTTATTTGCTGCTCCACCAATTTGGCAATCATGAAATTCGGTCACGATTTCAAAGAGACTCTACGAGCTCAAGGTTCGTCTAGTCCACATGTTTTTGTCCATATTCGGGTTGTTTCATATTCAATAAACTATCACTTCTGTGCATCCTACATACTGTAACTACTTAGTGTCTAACCAAGCCTCACAGACTTCCCTGCTCACTGGGTAGATCATGCTATTCCCTATAGCCAGCTCAAGAAATGTCTCAAGAAAGTTGCGCGGGAGCTACATGAGCTTGGACTCGATCCTGAGACGTTGCGCGAGCTCCTCAACCCCGATGAAACGTCTCCTGTGGCCTTGAAGTATAAACTCAACGGTATGACTTGACCCCAACGTTTTCAACGGGTTTCTCCTCTGCCCAAAACTGACTGACTGACTTTTCACAGGCGGTGCCGACTCTCACCTCCGCCCAAAACTCACCGTACAGGTCCATCTTCAGGATGGTGTCCCCGTCGATGCCTCGCTTGCGCCCAATACGCGCGACTTTCTCAACAAGATCGCAATCAACCTCCCCCAGAACCAACCGGCGCAAGTCGAGTCTGCCACTAAATCGCCAGAATCGGACTCTGTGAAGGATGCCGCAAAAGCCGAACCCGTTGTCGAGACCACATCTGCACCCTCCGCCGGAACGGTTGATGCGCTCGTTGACGAAGCCAACGACAAGCTTGCCATTGCTGTCGCCGACGAAAAGACTGTCAAAATTACCGAAAAGCCAGCAAGCGACTCCGAGCAAACAGAACCCATCGCTGAGCCTACGAACAATGGCTCGACCGAAGCCTCGGCGACCTCACCTGCTACTGGCGCGACCGAAGGAACGTACGAAATCATTGAGGTTCCCCTGACTTTCGACGCCGAATTCTTCGAGATGCTCCAGAGCGATGTCAACAACCTTGATGCTCTGCAAATGGAGGAAGAGAAAACCATGACCTCGGAAATCGTAGCGCTTGGGAAAGAAGTTGAACAGGTCGTAAAGCCGAAGCGATTCTCAAAGACAGATCTTGCACGATGGCGGCAAATCTTCGAGCTGTATTTGGATGCTGAGATCTTCTTCGCTACCCACGAACAAGACCATGGAGAACGCTCAAGTCAAGTCGCTCTGAGGCAGCTGCAATGGTTCCAGGACCAGGTCGCTAAGCAGAATCTCGTCAAAGATTTCAAGCTTCCCGAGAGCACGGCAGCTTTCAACCGCTTCATTAACTTGAATGCGTCCCTCCTAAAGAACATGCAGTTCCAGGAGCTTAACAAGACTGCCGTTGCCAAAATTCTCAAGAGTAAGTGGAATATGCCAAGTGCTTGTTAAGCCCGAGATACTGACATTGGCAAAGAATTTGACAAACGAACAGCGCTGGGAGTTGCTAGAAAGTTCCCTACCGTTGTTCACTCAGACAAGCTCTTAGCAGGCACCATTGCACGAGATGTCTGCGCACAAATGTCGCAAGAGCTCGTCTCCAAGGTCCCCCAGCTCAACGACTATCTTTGCCCAGTCTGTTTCTCAGTAGCTTACTTGCCTGTCCGTCTCGACTGCCAACACGTATTCTGTATCCGTTGTGTCATCAAGATTCAGCGACGAAAGGAGAAGCATTGCCCATTATGCAGAGCAGATGTGGTCCTCAAGGCTTCTGCGATGAATCTTGACTACGAACTACAAAAGTACATGAAGAAATATTTTGCAAAGGAGGTCAAAGAGAAAGCGCGCGCGAACGAGATTGAGCGTGGTATCGAGGACTACGGGCCTGGTTATGTCCACCAGGAATGCTGCATAATGTGAGCTCAATAGGCTCAGACATGGACACGACTATTGTTATCATCATCATCATCATCATCATCACGACATATTTGAGCGACTTGGATTGACGCGGATTTTTTTGCATCAGAAAGAACCATGATATTTGTGAGTTCCATGTCATCTGTCTATCAGTAAAGGGTGCACAGTCAACTAACATCGCTCTTTAGATTTACGACGGAAGACTGCGTTCGGTACGGAACGGTAATGACATGAACTTTATAGAACGAAGATAGACGATTATGTGCAAGGAAAAACAGCACTTTTATTTGCTTTTTATCATCGGCTCGTAACCGACACAGCCTCAGCCGCCTTCAAGGCGTTTTTAAAAGTGTCCTGAAGTTCAGTGGTCTCCTCCAAACCAACGCTTACGCGAACAAGATAAGGATCAACACCAAACTGCTCAGCCCATTCCAGCTCCTGGTAGTGGGCAAGGAGAACATACGGTGAAGCCAAGGTGAAATTTGTTCCCAGACTTGGTCCCTTTGCAAGAGGCAATGCGTCAAAGAAGGCCTGAGCATGCTCCTTTTGCTGAAATACGACGGAAAGTAGACCGCCGTATCCGCCATCTGGCAAACGGACCTTTTCGTAGTGAGACTTGGAGTCATTGTACTTGGGGTAGTAAATGCTCTTGACAAGGGGATGTGTTCGCAGCACTTTGCAGATAGCATCCGAATTCGCGTTGATGCGGACCACTCGAGACTCAAAGTCGCGACTGTTCCTCTCCATGAAGATGACATCCTCGGGCCAGTAGTTGTCTTCGTAGATCTCGTTCATGGTGGTCTTGAGTGTGCGGTAATACTTGCTCTCAGGGTTGAGAACAAGCCCTCCACCCATGACATTGGAGTCGCCCGAGAAGATCTTGGTGAGACTGCTAACAACTACATCTGCAACAGGGAGGACGTTGATATTGGCAAATGTGCCAATTGTCTCGTCGACAACGACTGCGAAGTCGTATTCATCGGCCAGTTTGCGGATGCGAGTGAGGTCAGGGCATGTCAGCAGAGGGTTTCCAGGGAACTCGCAGAAGAGGCCGAGGAACCTCTCGCCGTTCTTGAGTCGTGCCTCGAGATCATCGAGGTCTTCTGCAGAGGCGTGTCCGTAAAAGAGACAGCCAGGGCCAAACTTCTGCAGAATCTTGAGTGTATCCACGTAAGGGAAACCAAAGTTGATACTCTGTGCTGGCTCTCTTGCGTGAAGGAGCGCACGGTGAGCATTAAAAATGGCGTTCATGCCAGCAGGGTAAAGGTAGACGTCGTTCTCCTCAAGGTTGGGCATGCCGCGAGTGTTGGATGTCATTGCAGGTAGAGGGCCATTATTCAGATCGACGTCATGAGCCATGGCTCCAGCGATACGTCTACGGATGGCAGACTTGGCACGCTCAACCATGGACAAGTCGAGGTTTCTACCAAAGCGCTCTTCAAGGAAACGTGAGCTCTCGAGAGACTCAACAGGAGTCTCGGGCGAAGGTTGCTTGGGTGTTGAAGGGGCCGGAGAGGAAACACCATCGATTGAGCCTGGGCGAGTATAGCGCCTTGGACCGCGGAAAGGTCTGCCCTGCGAGGCTTCAGGAGGAGTCCGTGATAGAGCAGCTGGGATGAGGAGGTCATCTTTGAACAGGCCGTGGCAGAACTCAGCACGTCTACTGGACGTACCCTCGCCAGTGTGCTGCCAGTACTGCTTGGCGGTTGGAAATACCTCAGAGGGATAAACCACAGCCGAGATGGTGGAAGTGAGCTTCTTTAGCACAGGCGAGAGCTCCTTTGACTTGTCCAGAGTAAAGTCAATGATGCGGACCTGACTCGCCAGCTCAGGAGAGATTCGCTGGAGGATGAAGTCTTGACAGCGGTTTGCCACCCGCGGTGTAGGGAAGAGCATGGCCTGTTGACCAGGACTGCCATAGCGATCAACAATGTCTTTGGCGAAAGCCTGGATACCTTTATGGACAAAGAATCTGTTGGAGTTTCATGTAAGTGAGGGTACTTCGTATAGCACGGCAGTTGATATGGCTCAGCTCACCGAGGGTAACCCGTCGTCATACGGTTCACAACCCAGTCTTCGCCCTCTTCGTATCCGACATTTGCTTTCCATGTTGGCAAAGAGACACTGACGGCCTAAAGACATTGGTTTGTAAAATAGTTCCATGACAGATACGCACTCAATTGTTTGGTCTTGACTCACATGTGCCGTGTCGGGAGGAATGGACTCGCCCAGGCCAATCTCTGGCATTATAGTGTTTATAATGCAGAGAGAATAAGGTGATGATGAATAGACTTTGGTCGGTATATTCGAAGCCGATATGTACCGAATAGTATGTAGTAAGTTTATACAAAAAATATATGTGAGACAACTTTTTTTCTTTTGACTCGATGTGAATTGGTGGCGCTGTGGTTGGATCGAGGGGAAAAAATGTCCGAGAACCGGAGGGGAAGGCCAGTGTGAGTCTTTGGCATGTAATGTACCCAGAAATCCTGGAGAATAGGCACTATAGTAGGTGAGGTAAGGTAAGGTAGTGCTAGTGAATGAATTCAAGTGGGACAAGTGACTCTTTAAGCTTGTTTTGGTTACATAAATTACTTAGTGAGCTGTATTTACTGTATCACCAACTAAACAAGCCTTATCTCACTCGAAAATATTGAGAGTCTCTCCTCATCTTGCGCCTCCATCTCCTTGAACTGTGTAGACCATAAGAATGAAACCGTGAGAATTACCAATGACCAATCTTACTATTATCAGGGTGGGATATTACTCCTCAGAGCCCAGAATAGCGACTAGGTAGGGTAAAGTAGTCAGTGATAGATATCCCTATGTACTGCACTTACTTGATCGATGTGACGCTCATGGTGACCCCCACACTCACTAAAAACACCAACATTGATGGATCATGAGGGTGTTGCAACGAGTGGGCTGCACCATGATGATGCGAGATAGAGGGGCAGCTAGCGGAGGTGTGAAGGATTATGTTCTGGGCGGTAAATGACTCGGCAATAGACCGCTGACTGTCATCTTGCAATGCCAATGTCTTCTGTATTGTCTCTATCGCGCATCTCTGAATACTTATAATGCCTGTTTTCTGTCTTTCTTTCATGTTCCGTCATGTGTCCAGTCTTGACATCCAACAGCTAGTTACAGCTTGTCGTCAACCAAACAGAACAGACTGCTATATTCCATCCAATGCGTCTTACTCAAGGAAACAGGAAACCATCGCAAAACCTCCCTTCACCAAAAGAAAGCCTGGGAAAGAGAGCCATGGGGCCCTGCCCGGACACCATAATAGTAGTAACACACAAACGCCTCCTCATATGCCAATCAAATACCCCATGAGATTAGATCCAAGCTGCTATCCTTGAAACAGAAACCCATGAAGCTCCATCTGTGGTCTGTAAACAACAACATACTGCCTGCCAGTTGATCCATATCATTCTGTCGAACCAATCTGAAAAGGCCTGGTCATGCATGAATCGCTTTCCATCCGTCCCATCAACTCGTCAATCGTGTCGTTCCTATCGCCGCTCGTAGAAATGCATCTCATAATCGTAATTCTTCTTTATCTTATCTTGCGGCTTCGTCTGCTCGGCTTCACCCCAACACAGCTGATACTGTCACTTGGAGCAACACTGACCATGTCGTCATCCCAATCAGCGTGACTGCTACCAATGCCGCTCATGGGAAGCGAGACGTTCCTGGCAGATACGTAGCTCTGAGCCTTGCTTGGGTAGCCCATGTGTGGGTAGTCAGGTCCAGTGGCCATCCGGGGCACATTGTACCGACTCCTGGCCCGACTCCTAGGCATCATGTCTGGTACGTCAGGGGCTTCGTAGACATCGGGATCCAGAGGGATCTCAGGCGCATCAGGCACCTCGGGGACCTCTGGTGCCTCCATAATGTCGGCCTCCACCTCAGTGCGCGAGGATCGACGAGGAGCTCGTGAAGACGGGCGTGACCGAGCTGAAAAGTATGTCCGCTCATCGTCATACGGAGGCCGGTGACCGCGGACAACTGATTGTGATGACTTGGGCGCTCGGGAACCGGCATGGCTTCGGCGGTCGTCGTACTTTCGGCTGACGGGCGCCTCACTTCGGAGATCGTCCACTAACACTACAGACTTGCTGCGACTAACACCTGCTTCGCTGCGGGCTCTGGCGCTCCTAGACTTGTCAGTTATAGGAGGCCTGGAAGACCGACGGCTTCTTGCTTCAAATCCATCCTCCGGAGGTCGTGACGACCTGCGACTGCGGGTATCAAATCCATCCTCAGGTGGCGGCCTTGACGCTCGACGGCTTCGTGTCTCAAAGCCATCGTCCGGGGCTCTCGACGCGTGACGACTGCGTGTTTCCACAAACTCATAGGCGTCTTCTGGGGGAGGGTGCCTTGACGAGCGTCGACTTCGGGTGGTATCATATCCTTCCTCTGGAGCTCGACTTCGCGATCGGGCCCGAGAAGGGGCAACGCTCCTTGCAGTGCTCTTCGCAACACTTCTGGTGCTTGGAGCAGCACTCTTCGCAGCGACGCTCCTCGCAGTGCTCTTGGCTATACTCCGGGTTCTGCTCCGACTTCTGGCTCGGGATTCGTTTGACCATGGATTTTCCTCATCGTAAGGGGCTTGCGTGAGGTATTGAATGGGACGGACCGGCTCGTCTGGAGAATCCTCACTGCTGTCGTCTTCTATGTAACCGAGATTCCTTGGCGGATACGATTCGTGATGCATCTTGCGGGGAGCATAGTCATTCTGCATGTGTTTCTGGAAAGGATATCCTTCCGGATACATATCCTGAGGGGCGAAACCACCATGTCCTCGATAAGGCAGCGCCTTGGGCGGGTATTGTGACGCCGTGGGCGGATAGTCAGCGTAGGTGATGCGGCGCTCGTCATTGTGTAGTTTGTGAACCGTGGGGGCCTTCTCGGGGAAGGTTGAGCGTCGTGGGAGCGACGGGGGCTCATACTCCTGTCTTGGTTTTCGTTCTCGCTCCTTAGCATTGTGGCTTGCAAAGCCATATGTGAGGGCAGCGCCAGCAGCAGCAACTCCGAGGATGGCACCGACGACTGTGGTAGTACTTAGGCCGTTGTTGTTGGAGCTTTGGCGAGGGGAAACAGACACGGGCTCGTCCTCATCGGCACGAGAGGCAGCACGCTGAGTCATCTCGGCAGCTGTGACGGTATTGGGACCGTGTTTGGCAGGAGACTGACGTGGCTGAAAGGGTGACTGGCCGTTTATGGAAGAAGAAGACGAACGTGCGGAAGCAACAGGCTGAAGCTGAGGTTGTGAAAGAGATCGATTCCTGTTTGGCTGGGCGGTGATACCGTCATAAGTCCATTCGATAATTCGACCAAAATAATCCCGGGGACAAGTAGGCTGTTGATAAACGACCTGAATGGTGTTCCCGTCAAGGTCGCGAACTGTTGCTCGTCTTGGGGTTTGACCGCCTTCAAAGCCTAAACGAGGTCTGGGGCTGGGGCCGCCAGGATAGATTGGGTCACCGTCAGTTTGAATACTCAGCCACGGATTCGCGGTGAAGGCGCAGTCGTGGAAACCGATCACTGCATCAGTGGACGGTACCGCAAAGACCAGGGTCGAGAGCTTGACAGGTTCGAAAGGTCGAGAAACCTCACGGATCTGGAGAACGGGCGTGCCACCTTTTTGATCGTCACCACGTTTGCCTCCAGACTTGCCGGCTCCAGCTGGAATTCCGTAAGTAATAGTCCCAATGGACGAGTTCTGTTCGCGTGACTCGTTCAAGAAGCGCAAGCCAATGAGCTGAAGAGTTGCCGAGTAGAAAGATGAAGACTGTGCCAAATGTGACACCTCAACGAATGGTAGTGTCATGGTCTCTTATAGAGCTCTGAGTGCCAGGACTGTCCGATCGGCTGCCTGCTGTGAGGTACCCGCTCGGATGCCTTGGCCGAGATTGCTGGAGTCTTGGAGTATCTCCAAAGACTTTTGGAACTGAACGAATGCGTTGCTCGAGCGTTACTGGCTGAGCAATATGTAAGAGGAGGAGGGGGCTGGTGGGGAGACTGGAATATCGGTCAAGGCTGGCGGTGATGAGTAATGAAGAACCAGGAGTTGAGTAGCGACCCCAAATTGTTGGAGAAAATTAAAAACGAAAAAATTAAAAACGACAGATGAGAAGGAGTAAAAAAAATCCACGAAGAAGAATGGTCCAGATAGATAGCGAGGAATACAGCGAGGCAAGCAAGAAATGTTGGCCGGGTGAGGTGGCGGAGTGGATGAGAGAAGGCGGTCGAGAATGAAATGGTAGGGATTCCGAGGCGACCCAAGGTAAGAAACAAGGCGTATCCGATTCGATGCCCCGAGATGAGTAACTGAGTGAGTGAGTGAGTGAGTTGTCCAGCTAAGGTAGTGCCGTGTGGAAGCCCAGAGAGGAGTTGAATGGATCCGTACGGTACGGTAAGGCAGGGCAAGGCAAAGCAAAGCAAGGCAAGGCAAGGCAAGGCGAGGTGAGGTGAGGTGAGGTGAGGTGAGGTAAGGTACTGTGAGTGGCCTAAGTCGAATGGTGAGTTGTCTGTTCCTTAGCCTAGTCGGTCAATTGCTGCTTGGACCGACACCTTTGACGCCCAACACAACAAGAAACAAGAGAGGAGAGTCAAAGATGAGTGGCCAAGTCCAAGATGAGAGATGGGTAAGAGCACACAAAGATCGATTGGTACCCGAGACTGTGAGTAATCCTCGTGGCTCCAGATAACGCACGGCAGTGAGTAATAAACAAGAGCCTGGATACACCAGGGTAAGGTATCCGGTATTGATGAGTGTGACAAAGCTGCGACGCAATTGCAAGGCCCTTGACCGAATGAATAGACGAGGCAGGGATGCGTGGATGGATATGTGTTTTATGTTTGTTCTTTTAATTGCTCAAGGCAATTGGAGCAATTGCTCTGAGAAATGGAGACTGGAGACTCTAGAGGCTCTGTCTATAAAAGAAAAGAGGAGGAGAGAGGCTCGGGGGGGAAGTCGAAAGAGGAAGAGAGAGAGACAGAGAGAGAAAAAGGAAGATGCAGCTAAAGAGAGAAGATCACCCGGATGGGATGCCCTGAGAAGGTGTCGTGAGGGTGGGCTCTACTTTGGAGGTACTGACTGACTGAATGACTGACTGACTGGCTCAGTCAGGTACCTGGTCTGGTCTGGTCTGGTCTGTTTAGGGCCTGTCGACTAAGGTAACTAACTGTAACTGTACTAACTGAATGTCTCTGCCCAGATGTTATGCTGATGCGTCCAGAAGGTGACCAGACGCACGCCCACTGTCTCAGCCAACCGCCAACCCAGCCCTCCCGCTGCGTCTCATAACATGGAAGTCAAAGGGCCCTGTCATGCACCTCTTGTGACTGTGGCTCTGTGACTCGCTGACATCTGACCCTCTCGTGCTCCTCCTGTATCCAGCTACCGTAGAAGTAGTTGCAAGTACCCATCCCCTCTCTGTCGGGCGTGGGCAGGGCAGGGCATGGGTTCTGCATCACATCGCATCATAGTCTATCACGTTGGGTCGAATCACAGACACGATCAGGCCTGGGCAGATCCATACCTAGCCCCCATCGTGGGCAGAGACAGAGGGCTTCGCATGCCGTGAGCTGCCATGGAAGTGCTCTAGAATTGTGAGGTGCACTGGGCTTGTGTATCTTTCAGTGGTACCTGAAGTGTTTGCTGGCGGTAATCGTTCACTTCCATTACCTTAGCTGGACACATGGTGCGTATCCCGTCTTGAGTTAGAAGCTGGCCCACTAGCCCCGCGCTATCCGGCAGCACCCGCTCATGATCACCCCTGAACCCTTCAAGCTCTGAACCCAAATTGGATATCCAGCTGTTGCTCTATTCAAGGTGGTTGTTATCTAAGCACCTGAATAATTCAGAAAGATTCTCCAATTTGGGCGGTGGTAAAAAAAAGGACATTACCCCCTTTATGATATGCTGTGCTGTGCACATGCGGTGATAGCATCATGTGCCATCCTTGTAACGACTTGTCCTAACTTGGTACCTGCAGCTAGAAGGGTCAGTCAACCTAACATCCATGGTGCCACGAATGAATGGATGCATGGTTGGGTGGGAAGCTATGGGCATTGGACCAAACATGGACAGCTCTACTACGGTAAACTCCTTTTATTAAGCCCTTTCACCACTCACTAAGTAAACCTGGCCCGGAATTTACTCACAAATGATAAACCACTTCCACATTAATTACATTAACTTCCATGCTTAGGTGACACTGTCTTGACCTCTCTTGTAGCCATGCAGCCGAGCTACTCCAAAACCGTCCTTCTGATACCGTCTTCCCCTCATATTGGATGTAGTCCACCTACCCCTCCCCTCAGACCCCTCCGTACCTCCCTGTGTAGCTCTGCTCATCCATCATATTGATCATGACAGAGCTCCCTGCACCAGATAATAACATCTGACTGTCCGCCATGGCTCACTAGTTAGATTATTGCTATAATAAGGATGTATGACACGCAATGCTCATAAAAGATATCTAGTGCGGGTTGTCGTGGTTATCCTCTCCACCATCGTCTTTGTTCTGTTCGATCATCGGAGAATAGCCCATGGGAATTGGTCCAATGACTTTCGGCCATCGATGCGTGACCACGTCAAGGCCAGCGGCTGGACTCACGGCGTCCGGCTTGATCCACCGGACCTCCACCGGCACATCCACCCCCGGCCTGGACCGGCCAACCCCGGCCCCCTTCGGTTACCTTATCAAGCACCAGATATTGAATAGGATTAAGCCCTCTTTGTCTGATTCTTGATTCTGACCCGACTTGACTGGAACAACTAAGTACATAATTTTTTTATTTATTTATTTATTTTATTTTTTGTAGATATTGTTCCATTTCATCAGGAAAAGAGGGCCATTTTGTGGAATAAAATATCCCACCATGAGGCAGAGAACAACACGTCTAGTATATGTAATGACATGTCGTGGTGTTGGCCAAAGGCCAGGCCCGATTCGAACTTGCGGCCGACCAACCTCCTGGCCATGTTTACTGTAGTTATTATTCGTCTCCTCAACCTATCGTTCCTTTGCTCACTCATCCGATGCACAAGGGTTCAGATCCGGTGTTTTACCCTTCAAATCGCGTGGGGGCTATTTACTTGACTGGCGACCTAACATGAGTAGGTAGTAGTAAATATCCCCAACTTATTTCCTTGTACGTGACTACTTCAATCACTGTGGGAATCGTGCTGGGATATAGCAACTATTCTGGCACCATCTTAAATGGTGTCCACATCCTTCGTGGTCCCGTCACTTCATGCTTCCCAGGCTGCCAAGCTAGAATAGCCCTGGGCACACGAGACCTACCTAAAGTGCGGGGCGATTTGGTGCTACACCAGCCCTTTTTGGTCTGTTACACATTCGCGGTTGCGGCGGATTAGCTTCACTTGGTGGCCTCAGTCCTAGCGTTAGTCATGTCTTTGGTTCAGATATTGATTCCTGTTGTTTTGAGATACACACGCAAATCTGTTGGCTACCTGCACAATAGTTTACATATCCGCATCCTTCTTTATGATAAATATTGTCTTTTCTTTGACTGTCTGGCGTCTTATCTGTCCATCCATCGCGGATAACGCATTGAGGAGCATCGAAGAACCATGACGGGATTGGCCTGTTGTGAGAGCCCATTATCCTCAAACAAATCGAACTGCTGAGAAATGCAATTCCATCACAAGAGCTCCCCGGATCTTTCTCAAAATGCCCTGTCGTGGCTTTCTCACCAAGAAGCGTCGATTGATTAGACCAATAAGCCCAAACAAATCTACAAGTAGATTCCATCCAAACTTAACTTTGGCAAAAAAACCATCAAGCACTGGGGGCAAAACAGAACAGACTCGCTGAGTGACAGTAGAAAAGAACAAATAGGAAAGTATGGGACAGGTTGAAATGACCCATCAAGACGACATTCACGTCTCGGACCCGATGTTGAACGCCCCATGTTTTGGTTGCAAAAACAAGCGACAGCGAACACCCCAGGCATTCCAAGTTAAAACTGAACCGTCTCAACCCCAACGACGATGTTGTATCGTCGTAGGGCGAGCCGGCATTTGGTATCCATCGCAGCTTCGGCCCCTCGCCGGCTTCATCGGCGACAGGTCTTACATAATGTCCCAGACATCTTCAGCTGCGTGGCAGAACTTGCTGCAAGCAACACTAGCAGACAGAGAGTAGTTGCTGATGGAGATCTTCTCGTCAACAAGCGCATCGGCGAAGTTATCCTCACCCTTAGCCATAGCGCCAACGAAGACACAGATGCTGTCCTTGGAATCCACAGTTTCAACATACTCACGAACCTTGACAAGTGGCGCATCGAAACTCAGAGTAACCTTGCGGCAATTGGGAGGCAAGTGGTCAGTGATGGGGTTCTGGATCACTCGGAGCAACTTCTCGTTAGAGTTGGTGGAACGGATGGACAGACGGTGCAAGAGTTGCACCATCAGACCGGCAAATCGCTTGAATGTTCGTGGAATACGGACTGAGGGCGAGACCTCGATCAAGACACCCTTGGCAGTATGGATGTAGATCTGGAGCTTGCCGGCCTTGTTGATAGGCGAATCCAGAAGGGTCAGTAAACACTAAGAGAAATGGTCAGCATGTTGAATGCCGACTCAGAAGATCAGAGTTGAAACCTGATGGGTGATGTCGGGACGAGCATCACTAATGTCCCGATTCATCTTGCGCATGACACCGATGTGCTCATCGCTGTTGAGCAGAGAGTACTTGTCCTCACGGTTGCGGCTGGTGCCTCCGTGAGAAGCCTTGTACGTCTCAAGACTGGCATTGGACAGGACGACGATCAGACGCTGAGAGTCCTTGTCTGTGGGAGGGATGGGAGTGCTCTGCTCGGCAACCAACTGAGGAAGCGACGGGGGAGGGAGAGATTGTGTGCCTATATTTTCCGACATGTCAATGACGACCCTGTAGGAATTGCAGGTCGAGTTCTTGGTTGGCTCTTACGAGGTCGCTTGACTCCAGCAGTTCGACGCTCGGGCGAAGACATGATGAAGGAGAAGAGAGAGGGCGAGACAGAGACAGAGAGAAAAAGGTAAGTGGGGGAGTCGAGCTTGGATGTTGGTTACTCAAGAGTGTCTCGAAACAGTCACGGACAGACAAGACAGACAGTATGAATCGGTAGATACTGGAACAGTGAAATACCGAGACAATACGATTGTGTGATTATATGCGATTGTTGTCGGTTGAATTGAAGCTTGTCGCGTGCAGGTCAAGATGAAAAGGAAGAGTGAAAATTAGCCTCTGAGGAAGAAAAAAAAAAGCGGCGCTCGCAATAAACAAGGTGCTACAGATATTGAACCCTGAGGCCAAGCCATATTCTGAAGGTAGCGGCCCCCACATCTCGCTGAAGCTCACGCACTGTCAGCGGGTCCCGGATGCCGAACGGGCAGAACATGCAGGTTCGGAGTATTTCGAAGGATGAAATCGTTGTATAATGACCAATAATTCCCTCAAAAAGACGTTGTCATATTCGATATCGTCTCACCTAACGCCCAAAGAGACAACCAACGAACACATTGACTCGCTCCCCCTCGTCTTGCATTGCGGTTAAATGAGTTCTCGCTTAGAAGTTGCAGGCACGAGGATATCGTCGAGTCGTGCGAGGTCCTACCCAGCCAATCGGCGGGGTCCATTCGTAGAACACTTACATAATCTATCTCACACCCTGTACCGCTCCTCATTGGCTACCGAATTTTAGAGAGCCTCTGCGAGTAGGAGGATATCGAACAATTGACCGTGACAAGCAACCGGTGAACCAGCAACACTTCAGGCCTGCCAGACAAGCGAGTTAACACTCAATTGGACAGAAGAGACACATTCGCCATGTCTTCTCCCGTAGCAAAGGCTGCGCGCCGTGTGACACACGAGCTTCACGGTGTTGTCGTCTCTGCTGGCCTAATGGACAAGACTGTCAAGGTCCGAGTTGGCGGTCAAAAATGGAACAAGATCGTCAACAAGGTAAGAGAACTCCCAAGTGCACTTCATAGCATCAAGAAAATAGGCTAAAATGGGTGTCTAGTGGTTTGCCGACCCTAAGCACTATCTCGTCCACGATCCCAACTCATCACTCCGAACCGGCGATGTCGTTTCCATTGTTCCTGGATGGCCAACCTCCCAGCACAAGCGTCACGTTATCAAGCACATTATTGCGCCCTATGGAACTCCCACCGCAGAGCGCCCTCCCGTGCCCACGTTGGAGGAAAGGATAGCGGATTACGAGGCTAAGAAGGCCAAAAAGGATGAGCGAAGGGCGGCGAGAAGGCAAGAAGAGGAGAACCAGAGGCTTGAAGAGAAGCGTTTGGAAAACGAAAAGAAGGAGGCCAAACGCAAAGCATGGGAGGAAGCTCAGCAGAAGCGCAAACCTCAGACCTCGGCAAGCGACGTCGATTAAACTAATTCAACCTTGATATTACGACACATGACTGCAACTCTCCAGGTGATGAGATAGGAATGGACAATGCGGGAAACCTGCTTTTTGGGACAAGGCGACAGGAACAGAGGGCTGGAACAGCTAGGTTCTGTACGATATCATGCGGGGGGATCATGGTAACAGAGAAGGGGTTGTTAAACCAACTGTACTATTTGTAACATATAAATGACATACTAGACATTCAGCCCGTTTACAACTCCTCTACCCGTAGCCCAGTGTGTCGGACTGGGTTGTGCTATCCATGATGCCCCTGCGCGTATAATGTATCTGTGCCCTTTTGTTACATGTTGTATACCAGAATATTTGCAGTCTATCTATCCTCCCCTTTCTCCAAACTCTGTCGCCCAGTCTTCGTACTCTTTTAGACCAGCTTTACTGACACTCGGCCTTATGGTCGTCAAACTCGCCTCGAAATCGGACAATTGAATTGGCCTGATCTCATCCATAGTCATGTGTAATAGTGCCTCCCCAAGGGATCGCAATGGTCCCATGGCTGCATCCTTGGCCAAGGCTGTAATATCTGAACCTGAAAAGCCTGTGATCACAAATCAGTTGGGTTTGCATGAAACCTATGAAAGAACTACCCACCATCTGTCAATTCCACCAACTTGAGGATATCATCATTAGACAAGTCGTGTTTCTGCTGGCCCAGAAGGGTCCTGAGCTGTGTCTCGCGAGTGGTCGGTTCAGGTAACGGGATGTATTGTCGTCGCACAAAACGTCTTCGAGCCGCCTCGTCAATTGCCCAGGGGAGGTTCGTCGCCGCCAACACAAGGACTCGGTTGGCGTCCCCCCTTTCCTTGTCTTTCTCGGTCGCTTCTCTTCCAGCAGCAGCACGTTGAAGATCACTCCACTGAATGAGAAACTCTGTCTTGATCCTCATGGTGGCTTCGTGCTCTCCAGACCCTGATCTCTGTGAAAGCAGCGAGTCGATCTCGTCCACAAAGATAATACTGGGTGCCAGTGTCCGGGCCAATCCAAAAAGAGCTCGTACCAGCTTTTCTGACTCACCCAAGTATTTGCTTGTCAGGCTGCTTGCTGAAATCGAAAAGAATGTTGACTTAGACTCTGTTGCCACAGCCCTCGCGAGCATAGTCTTTCCTGTTCCTGGCGGTCCAAATAGGAGCATTCCTCTGGCTGGTTCTCGGAGGCCCATGAAAAGATCGGGCCGTAAGAATGGATAAACAACAGTCTCTCGAAGTGCGTTCTTTGCAATTTCAAGACCAGCCACATCACTCCAATGAACTTCGTCACCTTGAACGACAATATCGTTCAATATTTGCTTGGCGGCTGCTGCATCAACACCAGCGGGCAGGTTCTTCAAAATTTGCTTCTTTTTGTTTTTCCACTCACTCATATCGTCAGGAGACTTTTCTAAAGTCTCTGATTCAGACGCATCGGAATCATCCTCTTGGGAACCGGCTTCTATAGGAGCCTCTTTCTCCTTCACTCGACGTGGTCTGGAACTTGTCCCATTCGTGTCATCGTCAGAGGCGCTTGAGGTGGAGACTTGCCGAACCTTACGTTCACGCCGCCTTGACCTATCTCTGCTCTCAGCAAGAGGCCTCGAGGGTTTTAAAGATCTTCCAGGCTGCCTCGCTGCTGGACTACGAGTTGGTAAGTTGTTTGACACACTTCTCCTCTCTGATGCTTCTCCAGAATCGTCGCCGGTTTCAGTATCGTTGGCTCGCTCTTGCCTCGATACTTTGCGTGGCGATGGTGAAGCGAATTCGTTGCGCGACTTGGGCAGTCGATCCATTCGATTTGTGTAAGCATCTGATGGAGGTAAATCTTGATACGAAGACGAATTTAAAGCACTGGAAGCAGCAGTGACCGATAGCATGGATGGACGGGCGTAACAGTACTCATCAGAGTGTCGTGTACTTCCGGAAGGTTCTCCATCAAGATCGCGGTCCTTTGGCACAACCAAACGCCTCGAGTGGCTGTCCCATTGCGTTGGTACTGGTCTGCGAATTTGATCCAAGGAAGTGCGAGAGCTAGGGCTCGCTGTTGCTGGAGTGGACTCCGACTGGGTCCCCCTCGTGAATCTTTCCCTTGAACCGAGCGCGCTCCATGCCAAAGTCGCTGCTTTGCTTGATCCTTCGGCGAGTGGCTTTGCTGGCTTTCGTGGTTTGGTGGACTTTTCTCCTAATTTACCGGAACGTAGAGTCGTCCTCATGGTGTGCTTTTCTGGGCTTGGTGTCCGTAAAGTCTTGTTCGGTCTCGGTGGTAGAGCTGGTCCTCCGGGCGATGCAGATCGAGAGAGCGACGGGAACGCCATGTTTGGATCTAGATGTGTGCTGGGTCCATCCACGATAGCAAGTTCTGATGACGTACGTCGAGGCTGTGATGGACGGTGTGGAAGGGTTGGTCGTGATAGCTCAGAATACTGCATGGCGGTGATTGTGCCCTGTCCAAGGGAACCTCTTCCCTCAGGAATACTTGGTCGCTTTGTCAACTTGCCGGCTGGTGGTTGCGGGGTGGTCGTCTCTTCTTGCCGTGAGATTCTGAGAGCTTCCAGAAGATCGATTCGTTCTTTACATTGTAATTCCAGCTGTTTCAGTGCCTCTTGTAATGCTTTCTCGGTGTCTGTACGTGGACCATATGCAGGGGGTGCCCGATTTGCGTTGTAATCATAGATCTGATCAAGGGCAGCTCGCCAATGTCGCATGGCTTCTATCTCATTACACTAAGACCCAAGTGAGTGATTAGTAGAGAATTGAGGGAAGCGAAATAGCCAAAACTTACCTGGCCTTCATAGTAGATAGCAGTTGAGCAACTTAGATAACTATCATCGTAGGTCTTCTGCAAAACAGCCAGGGCCCTGTTCCGTAACATGGCTCCCACTGCAAATCACTACCATAGTAGCCCAGAGACTGGCTTGAGTTGCGCCCTAGCCCGCCGACCGTGAAAGACTGCCGTCCGTTGTGTTGACTGTTATGTGTTTGGCGAGCAGAGCAGATTGTTGAAGGTTGTTTAGGTGGGGACGCGTTTGGGCTGAGGAGTTGAATTGATGGGCCAATGCCTTGGTATAACAGGGTCGCGCACCTTGTGGTGTTTGGTGTGATTGAAAACAAGACGTAGTCAAGGACGATGGTATAAGGTGCTGTCTCTGCTGATGATAGTTAAACGTGATCAAGTTGATCGACCTGCATGCCTGACATGGATTAGCAGGTTAAACTTGGGCAGGCGGTGACGTAGTCAAGGATCGCACCGCCCACCCTAGTCGCAATAGATGGTGGCGGGGTAGACAATGAGCCTCATACCTACATACTAATGAGCTACCTTATGATAAGGCAGAGCGCTCAACAACAGCTGTGGAAACATCCAGTGTAAAGCCAATGGTTTATTTGTGATCCAGCTGTTGGCAAATAATCAACCTGATAGAGTACGCGAGTTATTAGGTACTGTTATAATTATTTATAATTTTGCACTTCTGCTCGGTTGTATTTCTAGCTTCTCTACATGCTTACTTCTGGAGCCATCTATATCGCCACTTTTATCTATGAAAGCAATACACGAATCTCGGCGGTTGTTCTAGGGAAAACCGAACGTAGACCTTCGTCCTCTTCTGAATCAACAGATTCATCATCCCCCTCAGTTATAACCTCTTCAAGCTGTTCAAAGTCATTGCAGAACTGTTCTGCTGCCTCCTCCGTAATTTGTCGAGCCAACTTCGAATCCTGCAGGTGCTTCAAATTATCCATGGCGTCCATGAGTGCTGACGGCAGAAAGTCATCCAATGTCTGGCTTGCTTGAGCGAGCTCTTTCTCATCCAACAATGAAGCGTTCTTGTCGTCATCCTCCTCCAGCTTCGTGAAAATTGCATCCAACCCTGACCCCTTTCGAAGGAATTGGTATTGACTTGTAATTAGTCCTTTAGCTGCATCATCTGACTTCGCTCGCAGTCGTTTAGTTCGACGTTGTGTGAATTCGAACGGCTCTAGACATGCCATCGCAGAAGATATACAATTAATCAGAAAGATCGCACCGTTCTGGGCATTCATGTTCTTAGCCATGTTTTCACAACCGGACATGAATGGTTCAAAGGCCTCCGAAAGCACATTCTCGAATTCGCTCTCGCGATCCTCCGAGGTCGATAAGGAGGAGTCGTAAGTTTTGCTGATGGCCTTAAGCTGTTTGAGCGAATCTTGTAAAAATGCAGGTGGGCCAAGGTCTAATGGAGCGTGCTGGAATTCTCCCTGTAGAGTTGCAATGTGATCTCTGACAAGTGCTCGGAACTGGCGTAAGGCCTCTGTTTCCAGGCCTCCAATCAACTCTACCAAGTTGGAGCTGGGACCGAGCGTTTTTTGGAAAGTGATCCGGTAGAAATTGATCAGATTTGCGATTTTATAGGCGGGTATGGTGTCTTCGTTGGCTTGGATCACCTGCTCCATCCTTTGGCGAAGCACGCGGGCCGCTCCAGAGATATCGCGGTCGACTAGATCGTTCAGTGCCTTGAGCGCATTAAAGTCAGCCTCGGCCTCATCGTCCTCTGCAATGAGGCGCCAGATCTCTGCGTCTCGGCCAGATTTGAAACCCTTGGCAAGTTCTTCCCCCTCCGCGACAAACAAAACCTCCAATGCCTCACGCTCACTGACAGTGGCTGAATGAATCCAAGCCAGCATGTCACCCACGTAGCGTAGCGGATCATGTGCCAGCATGTCGATGGGCTTGACAGAGGGATCTTCAGTACCAGAGGGCGAGGCACCTGTCAAAGCGACATAGAACGAGTCTGAAAGGATTCGTTCTCGAGCCTCGGAGAAGAAGTCGAGGCAGTTCTGGAACAGTGACGGCCTTTCGGCAAGAACTCGCAATGCCCGGCGAATTGATGAGTTCATCTGTGGATTTTCGAGATTCAATGTCTTGAACTCTCGCTGTATCCATTTGTAAAGCTTTTGGAAACCAAGATTGATGTTCTTCGACGTTTGCTCCATCAGTTCTAGACCCAGAGTCTGTTTCTCGAATCCAAGCAGGATCTCGCAATCCTTGCTGATCTTTTTCGCTTTGCTTAAGGCATCGAAGAAGCGGTCATCTACTGGCTCGGCTGTTTGAGTGAGTGCGGCAACCTCATTCTCCGACATGACGAAATGCTTCTTGAAAGCACCGAGCAGCTCTTGCTTCACCTCAACCTGTCTCTTTTGCTCCAAGAGAGAGGATGCCTCGGAGAGTGCTGGCAATGTCTGCCTATGAGCTTCGACAACTTGGCTTTTCATGTCCTCATAACCATTGTTAAGCTTGTCAATAGTCGTTTTGATACGCCGAAGTTGCTATTGCCATGTTGGTACGATTTCCTGTAAAACAAATGCTTGAACCCACCTCTGCAACCCGCCCAAATTCGGCAATAACTTCTCCATTACTGTCAATGACTTCTTTTTGTAGGTCCAGTCGAACACGTCGACGAGTTTCGGCATCGTTTTGGATCCCACGTTCATCAAGAAGAGCGAGAGCGTCTCGAAACTCTGCATCAGAATGAGTCGTCGACAGGACATTGGTCACTTTGAATGTAAGTGGAGTGATCCCTCTTGGTGTTGAGGGAGTTTGTGGATAGCCATCTGGAGCAAGGAGTCCTGAAACAGAGGCATCTCTCATAGGCAGGCTCTTCAATGACAATGAGCGATCTGTAGGTGCCATATCGTAGTAAAACAGCAGTAATGCTGCTCAGTCGAGTTATTGCCGCCGGCAAACTTTAACTTATTCCGCGCAAGTCCATGAATCGACCGAGCTCAATGGAGCAACTGTGTAAATCTGTCAATTTGGATTCTAAAATCAACAGCGACCACGAGCGATTCCTATACAGATACTCCGTATAAGACAAGGACGATCATGTAGATGGTAGTGCCAGGTGTCGTGAAGGGTGCATGGAAGAGGAAGGCGGTGTGTAACCATTCATTGGGTCTTATCGGTATTTGTCTGGCAGAATCGCACACCGCTCTGTAGCGTCATACCAGCGGCTGGTGATGCCTGGAGCATTAAACAATGTCTGTCTATCATCAACCTGCAAGTGATTTATTCACTTTTGTTTCAGGTAAGAGGTGCATGGTTTCTTCGTGGTCTCCAACTCCCATTTGATTAGACTCTGTCACACCGGACCGTTCCCCTGCTTGGAGTAGGCATGTGCCTCGGGTCACGCTTATCGTGATCAACGTCCCCTCGTGACCTTGGGTTACCTATCCTCCATATTTCACTGACATTCAACGAAGAAAGTTACGTTCGTCGTAATTCCTGGATCCCCAAGTTCAACAAAGTTCAAGTCCAATTATTCCATCATCAAGGTGGAAGGAAGCAACCCTTGCTCGTCTCCCATTCACGGCAAGACAACAACCCAGCATCAACATCATTAATCGCCTTCGAACCGCCTCGACCCCAAACCAACATGCCCGCCGATCTTTACGCTTGATTCATCGATAGAACTCGATATGTCCTCAAAGTTATTCTCCCGATCGAATTTCCCCGCAAGAGGGTCCCGATCGTTTTATGAACAGCTACGTTCTGGGGTTGATGACGAGTACGATCCCGGCATCGATGAAGAGAACCTTGGCCATCGATTTGATGACGATTTTCATCCCGAAGGACTCGATATTGGCGATAGCCGCATGACAATAGAAAGTGCAGCTCTGGACCCAAAGGGCAAAGGAAGGGCTAAGACACTAAGGAAGCAGGCGCAAAGTCCAGGCGGACCGTCGCCGCGATGGCACCAGCAGGACGACGACGGTGACAACGAGGTGCCTGCATCGTTACTCATGGAGCCAAACGAAGCAGTAAACTTGCCTCCAACATCGCCCAGACGAGCAGCCCCATCCAACAATCCTCAAAATCCAGAAGCTGCAGGCCCATCATCAGCACGGGCAAGGGCCCAGTGGGAAGCAGCCACAGCTCAGCAACAACTTCATCAAGAAAATAGATATGGGGTGCCCTCTGGACCACAACCTATGCCCGTAGGTAGGGGCTCAATAGCGAGTAATCCGAGGGAGAAAGCACTCTGGCGATGGGTTAACACCTCAAATCTAGACAGCTTTATGCGGGATGTTTACGACTATTATGAAGGTGGGGGACTGTGGTGCATTCTGTGTGCTAACGCTCTCTGGCTCTTGTAAGGTTTCCGGTCATCAAGGTACGAAACAGGAGTGGCTAATCGGTGCTTCAGGGAGACACTTTTCGTCGCGGTGTTGCTCACCTTCCTATGCCAATGCATTGACTATTCAAAGATTCCACACAGCAAGTCCCTACATGAGGTTGTAGTTCCCCAATGCACGCGCAAAATGTCCGGTCTCTGGAACCTGGCAATTTGGCTTTACACCTTCTTCTTCATCTGGAAGTGTGTACAATACTTTGTGGAGATTCGCCGCCTCCTCTACATCAGGGACTTCTACATTTACTTACTGGATATCCCAGAACAAGACATGCAAACTGTTTCGTGGCAGGATATTGTGGCTCGTATTATGGCGCTGCGTGAACAGAACCCGAAGACTGCAACAAACATCACACCGAAACTGAGACAGTTCATTGGCAGCCAGTCGAAAGAACGGCTTGATGCACACGATATTGCTAATCGTCTCATGCGTAAAGAGAATTATCTCATTGCGATGATCAACAAGGACATCCTGAACTTGTCTTTGCCAGTTCCGTTTCTTCGCGGCCGCCAGCTATTTTCAAAGACAATGGAATGGTATCTTCATTACTGCATCCTTGATATGGCCTTCAACGAATTGGGCCAAGTTCAGCAGGACTTTTTGCGCCCAGATCGCAGACGTCTCTTGAGCCAGAAACTGAAGCAGCGGTTGATGTTCGCGGGGTTCCTCAATCTTATCTTTGCGCCTGTTGTGCTTGCATATGTTGTCATTGTTTACTTCTTTACTTATTATTATGTCAGTAGTTGAGCCCAGGCACTCTGTTCTTTGAAAGCTAATTCTTTTACAGGAGTACACAAAGGATCCCAAGCAAGCTGCAGCGCGCAAGTACACTTCTCTTGCAGAATGGAAATTCCGCGAATTCAACGAACTGCCACATATATTCTACGAAAGGCTGCACATGTCTTATCCATTCGCCACTCGGTATATCGATCAGTTCCCGAAGAGGATGACTGAAGATATTGCACGAACCATCGCCTTCATGACAGGTGCAATTACTGCCATTCTCGCCGTGGGCTCTATTCTTGACTCGGAGCTTTTTATTAACTTCGAGATCACGAAAGACAGACCAGTCCTATTCTATCTCGGAATTTTTGGTGCCATTTGGGCTATCACCCGAGGGATGGTGTCCGAAGAGACATTGGTGTTCAATCCCGAATATGCCTTGATGAATGTCATTGAGTACACACACTACATGCCCGATCACTGGAAAAACAAGCTTCACAGCTTCGAGGTTAAACAGGAATTTGCAGAGCTTTACAAGATGAAAGTGGTCATTTTCCTCGAGGAGGTGATGGGCATAGTCACAACGCCTATGTTGCTCTTGTTTTCACTGCCTAAATGCAGTGACCAGATTGTCGATTTCTTCCGTGAATTCACAATCCACGTTGACGGACTCGGCTATGTCTGCTCCTTTGCGGTATTCGACTTTCAGAAAGGACCAGGGAATACGGGCCATCAGGGGCAACGACCGGATGTTCGTGAGGACTACTACTCAACGAAGCACAACAAGATGGCCGCATCCTACTTTGGGTTCCTTGACAACTACGTTACAAACCCAAAGACTGGCATCCCCGGCCATACACCGTTTGGAGGAAAACCAGCCTTTCACCCACCTCCAGCTTTCCCAGGACTTGCTTCTCCATCATTAGGAGCAGACATGCAGGGTTCTCATATTGGTCGGGCGGAAACGGGACGTGCCAGAAGTAGAGCCCCCGGTGGACGAGGTCCACGTACGGGACCAATGCCACAGCCCTCCCCAATGGCGTCTATCCTGTTGGATCAACATCATCAACCTGCTGGGGTGAACATGGGTGCACGTAGCCTTCATTGGTCAAGGTATCCGCGAGCATTCCGTGGGGAAAGCCAGATAACTGAAGAAGCTGAAGATAGCGCCATGAGGCGAACTGGGGAAGATGACGAACTGTACGAGCCAGGGGGGGAACTAGGTGAATCGACCTGGGAAACGTCCCCCGCGAAAGGGGTGACTCGGGAGAACAGTGCAGCCAATACAGACGATCCTGGTGAAGGGGTACTGGGTATGATATACCAACTTCAGCAAACGCAGCGATCCCGGCGCGGTGGGGGCATGGTCTGATATAGAACATCTCTCGGGGGTTTCATTCATTCATTTATTTTCCCATTTTGGGTGAACCACATGGCGTCAAGGCGCATACTGGAAGTTGGCCCCGGAATACCCTACTCCTTGGAAAACGGAGGTGGATTTTATTGGCGCTTTGCATAGATTGGGTTTTGTTTATTGCGACTATCTTTCTTGTGATTGGTAGTGAAGGATTTGGCATCGGAGCGTCGGTCAGTGTTCTTAGGTGGCAGGAGTAGACTCTTGGGTATATATGAGTGAGTCCACTATATTAGAGTAAAACATTGTACCCGTTATTGAGCTCCTGGAAAGTGTACAGACTGGTTTGCTACTCTCAGATCTATACGACAGGCAAACGAATTGCAACGAGAAGATCGGGTCTGGGGCGATAAATCCGAGGCCGTGACATGTCAGCCATGTGTCTCGGAATAACGACGAGTCGTAATTGATGATACTACTGAGGCCGTTGTACATACAAGCAAAACACAGTCAACGGGAAGTTTCTTGCACGGAGACTACCTCCGATAGGTAGCAAATGAAGGAAATGGGAGAGGATAGATTTAGAAGAGGGTGTGATATTGATGACATTAAAAGCGAGCTTATTCAGACCAGATCAGATCAGCCAGATGCAAATACACACGAACTGTAACTTTTAGCTGTCTGTCTGGTAAGCGAAAGTCAAACAAAGACCAACAATCAATGTTGCAATGCGTGTTCATCAATCTTGAGTGACTGGGTCACTCTAAACCTCCACTGCTTGGCTGATGACTATTTTCCAGACGAATTTTTGCTGTGGAACTCCAACGTGGGTAGTCTATCCAGTTTGAGGACGAGGACTGATTGATTAGAGAGAATTGGGTCCCCGAACTGATTGATAACCTAATTCCAATGTGTGAGACCCCCTGTCATCCCCTGATCCCTGGGTTGCAACCAGGCTCATGATTCGGTGAAAGATGAGATTCGACTGCTGCAAGTCCAACGCCCACTCTGATGTCTGTGTCTGTGGGCATGAGTGAATATCCAAATTATTCAAATATCTCCTTGTATATATATATATATATATATAAGTGTAACCTCATCTATATCAGTACTAACAGCAAGCCTGATTAACGTCGCCTGCCGTGCTATGTGTGTCTAAGCCTCCTACGCTTTCCCTGCCCTGAACATCAGAAGCACTTGACATCCAATGCTTCTTGTCGAATGGAGAACTAGATATGAATGAATGGATGGATGTCAGTCATGGGTGCTCTGTCTCTTGTGGAGTTGATCCAGCCACTGACTTGGCCTCAGATCTACCAAGTTAGTAGTAACTTAGGCATTGAATATGGATGAAGAATGAAATAAGAAGGGAATATCCCTCCCTAGGTAGTAAGATATTCCTCTGCCTCCTGTTCCCGTCCGATATTTATATTTCTCGCAACGGCATGCTGTTAACCTCGGCAGCTACAGTATTCGTGCAAGCTAATAAAGATCGATACTGATCTTGATCTTGATTCCAAACCCGACGAGGCCGTTACAGGGATTATGATATGATATGAAGTGACGCTGATCCACTCTGCAAATAAGCAAATTGGCCAGTTTACGTACAGAGATGAGCATCTGCCTAGTCTAGTGCAGATAGATGGCCTTTCTATACGTATCTCTGTGTGACCTGCCACGCTTTTCCTGGGCGCCAATGCGCGCTGAGCTGAGAGACAATCAAATGTAGGTACGTACGAATACATACAAACAGAAAACAGCCCGAGTATTGGTAAACATGTCAGGCCTCAATTTGCAGCAAGGCCAGCATTCGTGGGTAACTGCACTACTAAAGATGAATTAGTTATATTAGGGCCAAGTCCACCACCATATGGCAATCATACCTAGTCCCTCATAACTGCTCCGGCGGTAGATAAACTGATAATGGATACGACTGCACTTCCGCGGGCATATAATAAGCGCAACAGGAGATGGCGGAGAAATGGACAACACCAAGTACCTCGCCTCACAATTTAGCAATAGAAAATACCTCGCTGTTTGCTAACTTAACTTAGTTCATTGTTATCTGAGCCGACGCGCCGAGCTCCCTGAACCACGCTACTTCAAACGACAGATGGAGGCCCTAGAAGGAGGGGGGAATGGGAATGGGAGGGGAGGGGAAAAGAGAAGACGCATATGCAAAGGTAGGTACCTTTGCAGCAATAATTTGACGGAAGGGTACTTGCCGTAGCTCCCGTCCGGACTCCGAGGCCGTAAACGGAGCTGTCTCATCCCCAGAAAAAAAATAATAATAAAAAAAAA